>VXAZ01001116.1:2329825-2610942 GCA_013399875.1 Gymnorhina tibicen | reverse complement strand
CATGAGCATCTCCATCCCGGCGGGGCTGACGGAGCTGCTGCAGGGCTTCACGGTAGAGGTGCTGCGGAGCCAGCCCGGGGACCTGCTGGAGTTCGCCCTCCAGTACTTCGGACGCCTCAAGGAGGAGGCGGCGACGGCCAAGGCGGCGGCGGAGAAGGAGCCGAGCGGTCGCAAAGCGGGCACCGGCCATGACAGAGGCACCCAGCCGCCGCGCCGGGGCCCCCCCGACGCCCGCGGGGTCAACTTCGCCGAGGAGCCCATGCAGACCGACTCCGAGAGCGGCGAGGACGAGCAGCCACCGCCGCCGCCGCCGCCGCAGCAGTTCCCGGGTAAGGCTCCCCCGCCTCGCCGGCCCCGGGGGTCGGGGCGCAGGGGGGCTCCCGTAGCCGCCCGGGCTCAGGTGCGCGGCCGGGGGGCTGGGGGTCCCGGCCCGGGCCTCTCGCCGTGTGAGGAGCCCCGGGGGTCGCAGGGGCGGCGGGAGCGCGCTGGCCTCGGTGCGCGGACACGGGCAGCGAGGCACCGCGGGCAGGGACCGCCTGCGCTGACGCCAAAGAGCGGAGCCCGCGGGAGGTTTCCCGTATCCCGCGGCAAACTTTAACCTCCCGGGATTTACCCTGTTGTTCGGCGGTGCTGGGTGTTTGGCATACAGGTATCACCAGCTGCATCGCTTGTAGCGTATGAGCTTGTAATAGTCTAGCAAAGATCTATATGTTTCCTTTTTATAAGAGCAGAAGAGAGCAAATCTGCATTCTGTAATTAGTGCAGGGGTATGTCTGCCTTAGAAAACACCTCTCATGGGCATGTTACTGTATTCACGCACTTGATTAAGCATTTTACGTAGATGTACTTACATGTGTTTTTAAAAGTAGAGCACAATTTAAAGCGTAATTTCTTCCTGAAAGAAATTTTCTGCATTTAGACAGGCCCGTGGAACAAGTGTTGCTGTGACAGCAAAGAACATATGCAGTATCTTTGTGTTTGAAGGTAACACCGATCTGCACGCAGCTAATGACACCCTATCTTTGTGTGGCTGGCAGGCTTTATTTAGAGACTGTGTCAATCCATCTGCTGGGGTGGGTTATGGGACGGGTAGGAGCTGTCTCTGAAGGGTGCGTAGTGCTTTGCCTTTGTGTCATGAGCAGGCTGACTGAAGGGTCAGTCACTACGGTTAGATGGAGAAGAGGAAAGCGTCCAAGCATCTTTATCTTATTTTTTTTGAGGATAGCTTGAAGTTGAAGCGTATCTCATCAGATCATCAAAGCAGTCATCCTTTCAAGTCGTGCCGGAGGTAGATTTACTTAGCAGAGTACAGAAGGTAGTTGTTTGCTTGTTGAATACCAGTGCAGTTTCTAAAATGATGTGTTATGTGCGTTTTATCAGGAAATGTAGATAAACAAGTAGGCGTTTAAGAACGGGGTAGGTTTTCGAAATGCTTCATGTTACCCCATAAGACAGTCGCCATTCTTTTCATCTGTTCTTTGCAGCTATACCCACGTGTATTTAAAGAGAAATTGAATCTGTCAATCAGGTTCTGCAGATCTGTGTGGCAATTTTAAACTCTAATGCTGATTGAGATTAGTAGAAATTTCAAAATTTGCTGTCTTTGAAAGCTGAAATGGTTATAGTATGGAAGAAAAAAAATATCTTAATTCTCTAACACTAGATGTGTTTTTTCAAAGATTAATTATTATAACACCAAACAATCTCATTAGTAAATGGAGAACTGGAATGTTGTATGGAGGGAAGTGCAGAAATGTAGTTTTATTTATTAGTATATATGTGTTACATACCTGTAACTTTACAGGGTGCTTTAAGAAGCTTTCTAAGCTTTTCTAATGAATACCTGTAATTAAGATTCTTTTGACAGTCCTTTTGTTGTGATTGTGAAGAGGGAAAGCCATTATTGTCAATATTCTCATTAAGGGACATGCTAGAATCTCTTAGTTTGACTAATTGATTTACTTGTTTGACAAAAACCCTTTAAAATACCACATTTTTAAGCTTAATATGTTTTGAGCATTTAATTGTATTATGATTTGTAATTTCTGTCAGTTCAAATAATTCTTAATTAAAAGAATCAAAAAATGAAAATATTTGTGAAGCCATGTAAAGGTTAATAAGAAGTAACTCATAGTAAATGATTACTAACAGTGTGCTTGTGTATGTGTGCATTGTGCAGGAGTGTGTATTTTAAATTCAAATTTTATGTCTGCCCTGAATATATTCTGCCAAGGTAACATAACAATGCATCCACTCAGCCTTTTGTTAATAACTGGAGGCATAAAGGCTTGCATTCAAATATTTGTTTAATAGGTTTAAATACCAATTTAAAAGCATATTTCTTTTAGGCTTTTGCTGTCTGTTTCTAGAAGTAGCAATTCTTAAGTTTGGGGCAAATTTTTTAAATTTAATTTTTTCTTTTTCCTTTATGAATGATTAAACTGCTTTTGTATAGCCAGTTGTTCCTGTTTGCATCCTTAGGAGAGTCCAACAAATTTGAAAAGTTGATGAGCAAAGGTAAAATGAAAACCCCTGTGAAAGAGGTCTGACCTGGTGGTGGTATCTTTTCTTTGGTAAAGCAGTACACTTGAAATGTCAAACTGACAGTGTTCCTTAATTAATTCAAACAGAGCATTGTTGAGCTCTCACTGTAAATGCTCCAAACCTATTTTTTCCCCACCAAATACTTCTAAATACCTACAAGCACTGCAGTTGAACTCTTTGTCAGTATTAGTTTTGTCCTTGAAATGTATTTTGGAAGGTGCTTGAGCATTATCCTGTTTCAGAAATGATGAGATGAGGCATAAGCTGTGTTAAAAAGAAAAAAACCCTGTACTCAGGATTAAGAGTTATATGTGAACCTTGAATTAAACTCTATTCAGGTCTCTGCTGTGTCCATTACCTCAGATGCAGAAACCACATAAAGGTAAAAGCAGTTACCTTGTCTGGAGGGAGAACTTTGTTGTATCGGTGTCATAGTTTTGAATTGGCACCTGGAGTTAAGGTGACCTCAGAAATTACATTCCTTATGTTCAGGGTATTTAGATTATCCCCTTCAGAACACACAGTTCAATTTGGGAACGTCTGTTAGGTCTTCTACTTGATTTGTTTGTTTGTTTTAAAAATATATTTAATTGTCCTACATGGGTGTATTAGCATTAATCAGTTACAGCAACTAATTCCTACTAATACTAATAGCAATTACTAAATTGAATAGGACATATACATAAAAATGAGCCCCATTTTAGAAAATTTGTCTAACTTTTAACAGGTCTGAAGCACATATTAAGATTTATTATACTGTGTCTGCAAAATCTGAAAATGTTCAGTAAATTATTTGTTCTTTTTACAGTGACTATACTTTTCTTTTGATGTTACCACTTACATGTTGATTTGCAACTTATTTTGGTGGGTAGTAACCCATGTAATTTGTAACAGCTGTTTTAAAATATTTGCCGTAGCTAGAAATTTGTATTTCATGTAGCCTTAATATGAATTAGTAGAAGAGTTTTTAGAGGTAACATTGCTGTTCTTTAAACTCAAAAATTGCAGTGCTGTATGTATCATTTGGCACTATATAGCCTCTGTTTATTTTTCTTTTGTTTTGTTTTACTTCAGTTTGTTTCTCAGATAGTGGTGTATTTAACAGGAAAATACTACAGCTGTCCCTCTCCTCCCCCGTGTGCTTCTGTTGGTGTGTTGGTTGCTTTGAGTTCTCTCTTTGAAAACTTGAGCTAGAAAATGCAAGTATGTTATCTCAGCTGAACCTACTGATTGCACCTAAATAATATGAGATCACATACATATTCTACATTACAATACCAATTTTAAAGGCATGTCTTTATTGTAGTTCATTTATTCAGTCTGAAGTGCTTTACAGGTGTACAGTTCATAGAAATTTTGAAATAATAGGTAAGTTGTAGAAATGTGAGCATCAAAAAAAACGTTGCACGCAACTACATTTGTCCCAGCTTTGTGATGTTAAATGGTACTTCACCAGTTCTGTTAAACTTTTTTTATGGTTTTCTTCCTGAAATTAAAGAAAACCAGAAAGCACTGATTAGTTTGTAACTCTCCTGTAGGTCTATCATGTGTAGATAACAGGTAGATTAGAGCAGTGGAACGGGTCAGTCAGTAAGAGCAAGGGAGGAATATAAAAATACGTATAGTTTGTAGTGGGGTATCATTAAATCAGGGGCCATATAAAAAAGCATGTGAATTTCTTATAAATGTGTATATTCAAACTGAAATCTGGCGTATGATGTGTAATGGCTAAAAGCACTACCATCTGCTACGTACTTAGCCAACCTTAGAAATTAAGTTTTAATAATTTCTACAGTCGCTCTTTTGAAATACAGAAAGAAATAAATTATTTGTATGATTATAAGGACAAACCCGATTGGACCCAGGCTGGAGCAGCCTTACTGTGAATGCAATTTGGAAGAGACAAGTTTCCAGCCGCAGACCATTGTGGGCATGGCATTGTTGGAGCACTCCTTGGCAAGGCTTTGAGCCATATCTCCTTGCAATTTTCTGAGCCATATCTCCTTGCAATTTTCTAGACTATGTCTGCTGTCATTCAGAGAATAACATGTGTGAAGAGTAAATAATGTGTGTAAATAACTGTTCAGGGTGGGTGTTCAGGAAGAAGATGGATTCTGGGAAGGAAAAGAATTCCAGCTGCCTGTCACAAAAACAAAGCTTTCTATCCTGTAAATCTTCAAAATAATGCAGATTTTTGAAATAATGGTTTCCAATATTTTTGACAGGAGCAAACTAAAATATTCTCTTTCTGCTAACAGTTATTTTAGAAAGTAAACCCAAGCAAGTTGGCAGTTGTTTGTGGTTTGTTTAATTCCTTAATCTGACATAGGTGTTTTAGTCAAGTTGAGAGATTTGCCTTCAAAAAACTTAGTTTGACAAAATTATGAGCAGCTAGAAATGTGAACTTGTAATATGCACCAGCTAGTAGTCTTTGTAGTAAGGAGTATGGTTCCCTCTCAGACATGTATCTACTTGCAATTGTAGATGAAAGGAATACTTTTGACATAACAATTTTTTAAATAAAAGTATGTTTATATTAATAATTTAGTTGAAATTATAGCAGCCTCCACTCAAAAGTTTTTATGCATCCCTGCTCCAAATTAAGCATGCGTCAGTGGAGGGGTCTATGCTGGCTAATATTTTGTTAAAGTTTGTGTATTGAAGAGAAGCAGGAGAAAATTCCAAAGACCTGTGGACAGAAAAGTAGTAAAACTATACAAAAAATATTTGAATTTGTCTTCAGCTTCTTTTTTGCTAAGGAAACAATGTAGAGGTGATATTGGCTGACTGTTCAGCTTGGAAAAAGAGAACAGCATTAATTCAGTACGTACAGAAAGACATAAAATTTTGCTGGCATGGGTTTGTAGTGATTGCATTATGAGTTATAACCTATAAGCAGTGTCAGTACTAACATTTGCACAGCAACACTCAGTTTCTTGCTTATATCATGTCTGTTTCAAAGGAAAACTTGCTTCCTCAGGAACTCTCTAGGAGTATTGTTTCACTTGCTGACTTCATTTCAGTTTCCCAAAGAAACCTTTTATTTTTTGTTCCCTGTGTTTGCTCCTGTTTATGCATTTAAGTGAATAGAAAAACCAGTTTATTTCCCTGCTTCGTGAACAGAATAAAGATTCATCTCTGGACACTAGGAGAGTGTATGTTTTTAGAATGTACTCCTACAGCATAATGACCTAGTGTTTGTAACCTGCACAGAGGTGCTTCGTGCGTCTGTCAGGAAGTTAAGCTTGGTTTAATACATGTATATCTCATGGTTTATCCCAAGTCTGTTATGCAAAAGTATTGCATTATGGTCTCTAGTTCTGTCCAGTTCCCTCAGTCTGCATGAAATCTACCTAAACGGTCAAATCTCTGCAGACTTACTGGCCTTAGCTGCTCCTGTAAATCTGGAACATATGGTTTGGAAATCACACGTTTAGGTCACAAGGTACAGATTAATCAAGGTACAGGCTGCTGCTGTGCTTCTGGTTTTCAGATATCAAAGATGACCTCTAGACTGGGAAGTTTTGTTTGTTGGGACAGTGATGAAAGAAACAAGAAGGCAAGGTGGAAGGCCGGACATGGAGGTAGAAAAGGAGCCAGTGTGTGGTAAGGGAAATACAAAGGTAAAAAACGAGAGGAAGGAGGAGATACAGAACTGAAGTAAGGGGAGAAAGATAAAAGAATAGACAGGACATATGAGGGAGAGAGAGAGCACATTAAATTCTCTGCCCTTATTTTTCTACCAAGATACAGCCCTGGTCTCCCAAATTTATGTCCTGAATTTTCTATTGAAATTCTGTTTGGCTTATAAATATATTTCAGAAGAGCATAAATGTGAACTTAACTAAAATCGGTGGTCAGTGCATTGTATGGATGTGAACTTGGTCATCTGATGTTGAGAAATCTTTTAAATGTTTTGACATGGTCATCTCTCATATTACCATGTCTGGAGCCTCATAACCCTTGTATTTTAGTGCAAGTTTCAACTCAAGTTTTTTATGGAGAATCCAGATTGTTTTCAGACATTTTCTGTTTTAAAATAACATGGTCATCATCAAGAAAGTCAATAGGCATGTGGGTACAGCTGCCATCTTCATAGACAGCTGAGAGGGTGCTGATGGAGAAATGAAATGTTGAACAGTACATAACAAACATGATGAAATGTTCCTTCTTTTAATGCTTAATACAAGTCACAATGGTTATTTCACCTACTATTATTTTAATGGAAATGTCTTAAAGTCATGCTGCAGCGAAACTATTCCCACCCCAGGTTTGAGCTCCTATTATGAGCTTCAAGCGAGTGTAATTATGCAGACGTTCCGTGCTTTAAAAAGGTGAGGGATTTTTAAAACGTGAACGAAGGAGGGAGAAGAGTTTGAGAAAAAGAGCCATTAAAAATGGCTTGGTGTTCTCTGCTGCTGGAATAGGTCTTGACATACATAAATTAGAAGAAGAAGAGGTGATTTTTCTAGGGATGATACATTTATCAAATAGTTTGTTTGCTATTGTAGGTTGTTTTATGGATGTGGGTGCATAAAAGATGAAGTCCATGTATACATGAACTACTACATGCTAGATAAACCTGTAAAAGAAATAAGCTTGTCTATAAGTAGGTATTACCATAAACATCCATCAATTATGATATGGTTTGAAAGTAGTCTTATGAGAATTCTAAGGGAAATACACATTTTTTTTTCTTTTTTTGGGGACATTGGATGATGATACTGGTAAGTCTAGATGGCTTTATATAGGGGTTTTATACTGAAACCCCTTTTCCTTAAAGGGAACCCTTTTAGGCTAACCCTTTAATGTGCTTTGTAGGAATGATAAGCTATTTACTGCATGGAACTGAACAGGATGTTTTGATCATGACGAGTAATTACAAACTTGGGGTTTTATTAAATTTTTTTCTTTACTGAATACATTTTTTGGTCTGTAGATCAGTTTTCACTCATAGTACTGAACAAGACTTCATTAAAGAGGGTGAAATTTAGCTTTGAGTGTTCTCTGTTTTCTTTTTTTACTTTTCTAATTGACTGGTGTTATTACATTTTCCTTGTAGAAAAGCATCATGTTTGTCAATTTCATTTTTCATTAAAAAATTTGAGGAGCTCTGTTTCAAGTTTTTGTGCACTTGGTGATAAAAATAGCAGAAGTACTCACACAATTTCTGTTTGCAGTTTTTAGGCAGTGTAATACACGAATCCAGATTTAAATCGATGCAGCAAGTAACCCAGAAGACATACAGTTTTGGGGTTACATCAAAAAGATGATGTTAATCAAATGTCCAGTGCCTCATTCAGCATTTCAAATGATACCACGTCATACATAAATGTGGGATGTCTGAAATGAAGGGGGGTGGAGACAGGCAAGGGTGCCTGAAGTGCATAGGAGTAAAATGCAGATTGTAGGTACAAGGTATCCTCAGAATGAACTGTACAACAGCCATGTGGCAGTTTGCCATCCTTTCCATAAATGGCATCCTTTTAGCATTGCTGCTCAGAAAAGTAATTTGTGGACCACAGATAAAATTATAAAAATAATTCAAAATTATAAAGAATAGAACAAAAAAATAATCCAAATTTTAATTTAATCATCTTTGCTTTATTGTGCTATAACACTCTGGATAATGGAAGTTGAGTGGTAAAAAGCATGCTGTAACAACAGAAAGTGTTTTTCACTTATGTGTTTGACTCTTAAATTACTCTGCTTAATGAGATTAAGAAAAAAATCATCAGCGCAAGAATTTGAAGCTGAGAGCTTGAGCAGGTAAAGGCTGATAATGAGAATAGCTTTGTTACACATACTGTTCCAGTTATATGACTGAAGTGGTTTTTGTAAAGCTGGGCTAAAAGGGATAATTAGTAAATATTATGAAGGCTTCCTTAATGGCGGGTCTAGAAAATTGCTGTATAAAATAGATTTTGAAAGGAGAAGTAACATGATCTTTCCTGCTCAGTCATTCCAGATACCATCCTGCTTGTATAAAGATTTTTATAACAGCATCAATTCCTTCTGAATCCCTGTGATGCAGATGTCAAACATGTTTTTATAAATAGTAGTAGTGTTTTCATATTATAACTTTTTAGCAGACCTGTCCATTGAAAAGCATACCAGACAGGAAGAAAAGAAATCCTTGCCCAACACTGGAAAGAAAGAATTCCTTGCAAAGCCTCAGTGTAGACTATAAATAAAAGATGTACTGAATTCTCAGTGCTGGGATGAATACGAGGTGGAACCAAGCATAAGCATTCAGACTTGCCTGCCCAAGGACACAGCCTGAAAGGCTTGGTGTGTTTTCCCATTTTGATTTTAGTGATAGTTTGTAATGCTAGTGTGAAAACCGAAATTCATTGCCATCAGTTATAAGGCATTTGTAAGTGTTGCAGGATATGGGTTAACTTGAACTCAAGCTGTCCATGACAGCTTTGCTATGGCCTTTTTTTGGATGAGCTCGCATATGAACATATATTATTACTGCACTGATCTGGTCCTCCTAATTTCTTTCCCATTATTTTTACCACCAAAATTGTTCTGTTTTAGATCCTCTCTCTGAAGCTGTCACACTTTTCATTGATGCTGAAGAACTCCATCTTTGGGCCAGTAACTGCCTTTGCTAAAAAATGCAGACTATTACCACAAGGTCTTGAAATACGTGTTGATCAAGAAATTTTGCTATTTAACATCTTAGAAATGAATGTCTAAAAGCTGGTAAATATGTTTAAGTATTCCTCCTGTATTAACAATGGTTAATATGACAAAAACTTTGTCTAATAGAGGGCTGGAATTGTCCTGAGATTTCTTGTTCTCTTCCAAAACAATGTTTGTGATACTCATCACACTTGCAGTCAGAAACAATTATGATATGTGCTGTAGACATATATTAAAATTAAATTCAAACTTCAAACATAATGTTTTCTACTATTGTAATAAAGCCATTTTTTCATCATGAATGAATTTTGAAAATTGTATATTCTTAAGAGTTGATGATATTAAACATTAGAGGGAGAGGTTTAATTTTTGTCCCCAGTTATGCCTAATTTCTACTGAAACTGAAAAGTTAGGACTCGGTAGCTTTATCGATCTGTTTCATCATGAGTCTTTAGTACTAGACCCAGTCATCATTTTATCTTTAGTTCTATTTTGGGGGTTTTTATTTTCCAGTTTTGAATGCATAGTGCTTTTTCTTTCCAGCCATTTTGTTCAATACCTTTGCATAACATTCAGGCATCTTTCTCTAAAAGCCATTTTTTAGCTGGTAATTTATCTCTCTCTAGTGGTTTTTAATAGGTAGTCTAAACATGAGAAACTTTGATCTGGCCTTCACCACTACAATATTTAAGCATCTGTGAGGTAATTTAAATACTAAGTTAACAGCCTGCCTTCCTTCCTGTTGCTTCAGCCTACAGGAAATAGTTTAATGCCTAATGCACATATAAAAAAATTGGTTTAAAAGAAAATAGATGGTTATATATTCTTAGATACTACTAACTTCAATTCTTGTTAAAAAATTTATCTGCAGTATTTTTCTGCATGTCTCCCTTGCTAAGCTGTCAGTTTTCCCCTTCTATTGGAATGTAGCTGCTGCTGGCAGTTGAGGTGGGAGTAGATGTAGATTCATTTCCATTATCCACCTTGCAAAAAGAAGTAATTTGTTCTTCTGGCTTTGCCTTCTTAGTATCAGGAATAAAATGGAGTCACTGATTTAAGTGCACCCTAGTTTGCTGTCTATCTGGAATATATTGTCATATGAACATGGCTCATCTGTAATTATTTCAGTTTATGGCCTCAAAAAAAATTGTAAAAAGAAGAGGAACAATGTCATACTTTCTTCAAGTTCATCCTTCAAATTATTTCATTAAGCACAGATGCAGGGTTTGGGAGGTATAGGGAGACTGGGAAGTCTTGGGATCTTGGGAAATCTAATCAAAGAACAGTTCGAGATTGTGAGAGAAAGTTATGCTTTCTATGCAAATATGTAGGTGTTTGTCCTCTTCTCTGACTTTGTTTTTGGGAATTCAAGGAGTTTCTCGACAAGAACTTCTGCTAAAATGACCAGAGTTTCTTCCTACTGCCAAAATTGGATGTCATTGATCCATTTCCACCAAAGAGAGTTTTCCTGGAAAGGTTATATGGGGAACAAAAGTACAGCAATGAGTTGCAACCTACTTCTTCCATCTCAACCTTTTTTGTGGCTTAAAGATCTTTCTTATGCACTGGAATAAAAAAACAAAAACCAAAAAAACGACAAACAACAAAAAGAAACAAATGGTAGTAGGAGACAGTAGAAGACAGTAAGAACAATTCCTGTTTTTCACCTTTTGTTGCTGTTAAGAGGGTATCAAGTGTTTTGTTCTCCTTCTTTTGCCTTTTTTTTTTTTTTTTTTGTTACAGTATGTGAAATTAAGAAGGTTGCTTGACCTGCTCTTTATCCAGAAGCTCAGTCATGGGCTAAGATCCATTTCCCTTGTTTTGAGATAAAGTATTATTTGCAGTTCTGTTTTACAGTAATGGGAGATAAATCACAGAAATGTGTGTGATCGCCCTTCTCAGTCAACAGGAGTCAGGTTGATATTTACAATTCCAGCATGACACTCACTGTCTTCATGGCTGTAACACCAGGTAACATAAGACCATCTGGGACTGAGCTGATGTCAGGTGCATGTATAGGCCTTTCAGAACAGGAGACAGGTACTCTTGGACCCAGATCATTGTAGTCATCTTGGTGTCATCCTGTACCTCATTGGGGCTTACTGAAATACGCTTTTTCCTGTTAGAAAAATGTTTTTGTGTGTAACTCTGGAAGAATTCTGCCACTATAGCATCTGGATCTTTGACAGAATCAAAACTAAACATGTAAATGAGCTTCAGAAAGACGTCCTTAAATCCTTCAGGTTAAGGGGAATATTAGTGCTTCTCCCTAATAAAGCAGGTGATTTATTGCCTCTTCTAGCTTGGAGGTGACAGACCAAAGGTCCCTTTTCTGGGAGCTGGCCTGTGGTCCCATCCCTCAGGAAGGATCTGTCCCAGCAGGCACTGCTAGAGGCCCCCACTGGCATGGGCACAAGCAGGGCATCATTGCACTGCCATGGGGAAATTCAACCTTTAAGCAAAATTATTTTTGTTCTTTTTATGAGTCTCGAGTTTTCTGTGCTTGTTAAGTTGTGTTTAGCTTCTCAGAAAGTTATCATTTGTGGTTGTGGTCAGTATGTTGCAATCTGATGTCTCACCTTTGGCCATGTACTGCAATGTCCTTTTCAGTGAATTTCTTTCTTTCTTTCTTTCTTTTTTTTTTATTTAAGTTTTGATGTTTAATTTGCTGAACTCATTACACAGTTTCTTGTGAAGAACTAATAAAACTGACTGTGCAGCTCTGAACATACAAACTGGCACATGCCTTCTTTGTTTCTTTAAATCATAGTGTGAATTTATTCCAGCACTCTGGTTGATTGGTGTGGGTTCAGTTCAGTTGGGGTGACAACAAACCAGTCCAGCGGGATGGCCTGAAAGGGGCAGTGGGTGTATGGCACCGAGTGTGTACTGTACCCTTGCAACGCTGAGTCTGATTCAGGAAGAAGTGGATTCTAAAGATGCACTGCAGTCTTCAGGTGGAGGAAGCACTTGAGTGTCTGGTTCAGAGCCATCTAATACTGATGTTGAGAGTGTCTAGTACTGATCAGCTGGTAGGCCAAGACTGAATCTATGTGACCTGTCCTTCGCGGTAGGTACTAGTTTGGTATCAGCCTCTATTTTTCACAAATTACTAGAAACTTCTTTCCTTTGAGGCTTTTCTCATTGTTAAATTCAATTGAAAATTGTAGAGCAAGTTCAGTTTTTTCTTTTGTTAAGGAATTTGTGTATCACTTGCAAAATGAAATTGCCCTTGCTTGTTTCCAGCGTTTGAATGGCTTGTGCTGAAACCAATTTAAAATTGACAGACCAGGTTCTGTGGAACAGCACTCTTCCTAAATATCAAGAATAGAAACGTAATTGCTGTGACACTGGGAGCAGTTACCCAACTGTGACTGACACTCGGAAAGTAACAGGAGCCTGCTTATTGCTGAAAAGTATTACTGAGATGTTTTTGTTTTGTTTTCATTTGGAAGATGTACAAAGGTCAGAA
Organism: Gymnorhina tibicen; assembly: GCA_013399875.1. Lineage (NCBI taxonomy): Eukaryota > Metazoa > Chordata > Aves > Passeriformes > Artamidae > Gymnorhina > Gymnorhina tibicen. The sequence continues at coordinate 2,598,275 of VXAZ01001116.1, read as the reverse complement.
TATAAACACATGCTGTTTTAAAAATGTAAAGGCAGAGCCAATAAGATGCACGCATTTATTCTGGAAACCCTGCTTTATATTTACTTCTGGCTAGGAACTGACATTGTTTAACTTGTGTTCTGCATTCCAGGACAAAACAGTTTATAGAGCTGTAGAGCTACGTTTTTTTTTTAGATGAAGGGATGAATTTAGCTTTCGTCTTAGCAAGAGCTTTTAGTGCAGTACATTTAAGGTAGAATTTTTTTCCCCCTGAAACCAGCCTCATGCCTTTCTTGCACAAATTGTGTATTAGAGATTGAACAATTGCAATTTTTTCTAAGGGTAACTTCTCCTGGTGTAGTTATTGTTTGACATGGGATTCTGTGTTTCTAGAGTGACGATCAGATGCATAGAACTGATTGCACCTAAGGGAGTGGAAAGAAGATTGAAATTTTGTAGCGTGTAGCTGGAAAGCTACACAAATTCCAGTGAGAATGTGAGGTGAAACTTGGCACTGGATACAAAACTCTCACTTCTTTTTTCTGTCTCTATCAAAAGAAAGTTTTATCATAGTTCTCAGTTTTAAAAAATTAGTTTTGGTGATCAGTAGTTTTGATATCTAAGATAATATGTATTACTTTCATTTGACTGCTGTTTTCTCTTGTTCAGATCCTACATATTTTATGGAAGTGGTTTGATTTCTAAGTAACTTTTTGTTTTAAAAGCAAAAGGGAGAATTTTGCACTGGAGGTGTGAAACAAATGAAAGAGGCATGTTAATCAGAATTATTAGGATGTCTGTAAAACAGGATCGTGTTCATCTATAATACTTCCAGAAATTTTAAGGTCACGATAACAGGAACACCTACAGTGCCTATGAAACTATATGCTTTAGAAAATACGTACATGTCTGTTTTTAATAGACTGGCCTGATGAAGCTCTAGTAGTACATCAAATTAGTGATAAAAACATCTTAAAATGATTATATATGGTGTAGTACAGCAACTGAGAGTAACTTCCCACATCCTACCAGTCATAAGAGACACTTAAAAATTGTGGGAAAAAATTTTATTTTAATACTCAGTGGGTCTGGATGAAATCCGGAAGACAAAGGAATTTGGACTGAAGGCTAAGGCTTGGTCTATTCTAATCTCATCCCTTGATAACTATCCTTTAAGGAAGAAGAATGATCCACAAATTAAAAATAGGGCTCTGAGAGTTAAGACAAATTAGGTTAAATCTTCATGTGTGTCACAGACTTGCTGTGTGCCTTTGAGTAGTTTGCACTGGTGCCTGTAACTTGATGAAATGGAATATTTGCCATTCCCAGCTTGCAGCAGTAGCAGTATGTGTGTGAAGGGTTGTGAAGGGCTCATGTAGCATTGTTTGCCTACAATACTTGAAAAAACTTCTGTGTCTTAGAGGCCAGGGCCCAGATGATGCTAGAATTTAAGAAACTTTTATCTGATGCATCTTTTTTTTCTGGCCAAATATAGAAAATAATGGGTTTATCTTTGACTAAAAAGTGCAGGAATACACGAGCAATCAGCAAAGCCCTTGTAAACAGAGGAGACCTACATGGTTTGGTTTGGTTATGAAGATTGCCCTTCAAAGTGTAATAAACCTGAGAAAGCTTTAGAGAATTTTGTCATCGTCCTACGTAGATTATATCTGGGCCAGGTTGACTTCTTCCTGGTTTTCCCACAGAAGAGTGCCGGTAAGATTGTTGGTAACCATAGGTTTGTGCTCTAATGGAAACAAGAGCATGTCCCCAAAAGGGCATGAGCCCTCTGGGGAGTGGGGGGCAGACACACAGGGCACACTGCAGATGGAAATTCTGCATGAGCTTCTGGGAACAGGAAAAGGCAAAGCTGTTTGCCTGGCCAGCAGCTGCCCCAAATGGGATCCGCCTTTGTAGGGGGTGGGACGTGCTGGGGATGGCCTTGGAGAGCTGCATCCCCAATAGCCAGTCCTTCTCAACCCGAGCAGAGCAGCACCAGCTCAGCCTTACAGGAAGGAAATGCAGAACGGCCTGGACACCAAAGAGATTGCATTACTTGATATTCCTAACTCATACTGTCATTTACCAAATTGTTTATTCAAAAGGCACTTGTGTTTATATGGGCTCCTGCCATATGACTATTACAGAATCCTACATTAAATCATGTGCTCTTCGGGTCACACTTAACCTAAAGGTCATGTATCGACTCAGCCTATAAAAGGTGAATAAATTTTTGTCTTAAGTCTCTGTCCTTTTTTTAAAAAAAATAAAGCTGTCCTTTTTTGTAACTTTTTGGGTTTTTTTTAAAATCCACTATTAGGACAAAAAGTAGAATTAATTAATTTTTTTCTTGCCCAAAATAATTTTAAAGTCCTCATCTTCTCTTGTAGTAACCTAATGTGAATGCTGGGAATGTTAATGAAAAGTAGTATTTATCCTAGTTTATAAATTGAGTATCCTTTAATTTCAGAAACTTCCTAAAGCAGTCTGTGTGGGTTTTGTTTGTTTGTTTTTTCTTTTTTGAGAAAGCAAGGCAGAAATGTTAAAAAATTCCAATTTAATTTACAAAAATGGATTGGAGGTTTTTTTCTGCTGAGGGTTTAATGTAAAGCATGCAGGTTCCAGTAAGTTAAGGAAGAAACTCTAGCCTGTCTTTGTGGACACTTGAATATCCAGATCACTAGGCCAGTCTGATTTTTAGCATGCTTGTTTGCACCTTGTCTTGGCTTCAAGACAAGAATTTTTAGTGCTTGCCCTTGGAATATGGCATAGCCTGGAAAGTAGGGCATGTTTTTTTTTCAGAGGTGTGGGTTGCTAGTCTGCCATGTACCCAGGCAGGCTCATCCCTTAGTTTTTTGTTTTCCCTTTTTAATGCAGTCTGGACATTTTCTGTTTACTTGCTCTAAAAGAAATAGAATTTCTTGAAAGGCAGTGCAGGTTGGGGGAAGACTGTCAGGACAAGTAGCACTTTGTCAGACACAGATTAAAGCATTTCTGCCATTTCCCAAAGCAGAGAGTCTGAGCAAGATTCCAGATCTTCTGCATCTGCTAGTCTGCCTTTATTCTGGCTCTGTGTACTCCTGTTCAGTACTGAAATCTTGGATTGTCTTCCCAGGTAGGTAAGTGTAAATAGACAATGTGAAAATGTGTGTGTTGGACTTCTTGGATGGGTCTAGAGGGAAAGGGTCTTTGGGTCATGACCCATGACATTTGCTATGGTTGATTTTAGCTGTATTTCAGGTCATGATGTCATTATCATGTAATTTTGCTATGGAATCCAAAGTGGAAGCATAGTAGGTTGTGTCTGGTTTTGGTTTGTTTTTTGTTTGTTTGGTTTTTAAAACCCTCTGTTGGAAGACCATTATTTTATGCCAGTAATTATTTCATTGCCTGGTGACTAATCAGCCTGTTGGAGAGTTTTGCTATCAAGAGTCATGGAAAGTTGGCCCCTGGTAGGAATCTCACAGATAGTTGCTGAAGGAAGTCAGGACAGTGTTCTCAAGCATCCCTAGCCAGGGAAAGAACAAAATGGTTGTGAAAGTGACTGTGATGCCAAAGTTTACTTACAACAGATGCAACTTTTCAAGTGCTGCCCAAACTATTGAGCAAAATGGAGAAGTGCTGAAAAATCCACTACTTGTCATTACTAGACATTTCTGAATGTGATCCACAAGTATTGGAGCTGAAAGACTTAATGGGATTTAGTTTTACATTGTAGAGTGCTTTTAATGCTACTGCAATATCAAGAAAAGAAATTATAGAAGGTAGATTTTTGTATCTGTACTTTGACCACCCATTTTCTCAGGGAATGTTGTTCAGATGCCGCCAGTAATCTCTGTTTCACATTAACACAACAGAAGGTACTGAAATAAATTGGTGTCTGCAGCTTCCTTTGCCGCTTCTCAGCTCACTTGCATTAGTCAATTCATTCAGGACAGAAAAGACATGTCCTATTAATTTGTCCGTAAGGCCTGTTCAGCTGTGGGATCTCTTTGGCCTCTCCATTCTCTTGAAAAAATGAGTTATTTGGCCTCAAAGATTCTATAATTGGGGCACAGGTAAGAAGCCATTTAAGAATAAAGACAAGATACATAAAGGGCTCAATTGGCAATATTTGGCATCATTATACGCAAATTTTACCTTTGGGGCACAAAAATCTCCACACCAAGTTAGGCAACTGATCTCTCTATTCATTCTCTGTAGTCTGGGGTATAGTCCTGGAATGTTCTGGGTATGTTCTGAGTTATTACTGTGGAAGACAAAAACAGTTTGATATGAGTGTACACCTGGAAAATGATGCTAAACAAAGGCATTATACCATATATGCACTGTATTAATTGCTGTTTGCCTCTTGGCATTGGGACAGTCACATGCAGCAGCTTGGGTCTTTGTTTGATCATGGTCATATAAATGCCAGCACAGTTATATCACGACTGAGTACAAGACAGAAACTGGGCTGTGCAGCATATTGTGCTGTGAGTTGCAACATGTTCTGCATGCCTGCATTTGTGAGAAGAGAGAGAGAGCAACAGTGGGGTACCATGTTTGAAAACTGAGACCTAGCCATTCGAGGGGGAATTTCAGGATTAGGATGATGTGTTCATGGAGTTGAGGCCCATGCTCTGTTTGCCCTTTGTTCAGTTGCTAGCCATCACAAGGCAATGGGTCCAAGTCCTGCCTAGTCACTTGGAAGGTAGTTATCCCCAATTGCCACCATTCTTTACCTGCCCAGTTCAGGGGAAAACAACATCCAGCTGTTCAGTTTTGGAGGTGCCATTTGTAAGATCCTCAGTTCACTGTTGACAGGATGATATGTTGATGTGGTGCTCCTTTATGTCGTTCTTTATCAATAGAGAGAACAAGAATTTATTTTATCGGAAGTCACAGTAGCTCATTGTTGGTGGATTTTTGTTGTTATTTGCAGTCCTTCAGTTGCTCTGGCAGATCTCATGTCTTCAGCAGCACCTGATTGCATTGCTGCTGAAGCAATGTCAACAGGCCAGCATGCAGCTAACTCGAGATTAAGCCTGTGAAGATTTGTGGAGTCACTTAGGTATCACTGTCACCAGGCATTCTTTGGTGGATTTCTCTATGCCCTTCCATGGCTCATAGAGACATTCATGAAGGTCAACCTGAATCATACCTGGGGTCATTATAGTTAGGGCATCGTCAGTGGTCTTGTGGATGTGGATAGTGGTTTTGACTGTCAGAAAGGGAGCTAGATGCTTGTATTACTCAAGTTGAATCTGTATCTCACCTTCTCCTTGGACTCATGTTGTCCTACATGTTCACAAGAGTAGACAAGAGCAGGTATTGCCATGGTATCCAAAGCCTGTGTTGAAGTGAATGCAGCTGCCAGCACCAGCTGTGCTTCATTCACTTGTTCCTGAGAACTGTAAAGGCCAGATCGTGAAGGGTGCTTTGGCCAACAGCTTCACTGTAATCCCCAACAGCTGCTTGCAGTAATTTAGCATTGCACGTATATGGGAAGGGAATAGTGAAATAGTTTGGATTTTGTCCTTTCTCTTCCCTCCTCTCTCTTCTACCTTTGACTCAAACTCTCAGATCTCTACACTAGTTTTTTGTAGCCCAGGCTTTTGTTGCTGGTGTTGCCCAGGTCTGCAGCCTAAGAGTACAGTGTTTAACTAGAAACAGAAAAACAAAACCCAAAAGTATCCCAAACCTGTTCTCAGAAGCCACACTCAGACCTGTGGGATCTGAGCTTGGGGAAGGTGTCAGCCACCAAGTTAAGTGACTTCAGTAGATGTGTTCCTAGCTGGTGGGAGGACACTGGGACTTGTTCATTTTGTCATTTCTCTAACTGGTTTTGTTGGTTGCCAGACAATGGACAGTTTGTCTAATGGTGGGAAGGTTATTTGTAGTTTAACCAGTGGGACATCTGACTAGGAAATGGGTGATAGGCTCTGCATGTGGACTGTAAGGTGTTTCATTAGTCAGCATGCTGGATTCGAGGAAGCGCTATCCTGCCATCAGTATCACCCCCAAGATTCTTTTATGTATTAGGAATGAGGACAGAATATTCCTTAAGAGCTTCTCTTTTTGGTCATTAAAGAGCTTCTCTTTTTGGTCATTACTTTTCTTGTTAGATGCTTATATTTATTTTGTTTGGTTGGGCTTTTTTTTCCAGTTTTTTTTTCTGAAACAGTCTCAATGCCATTCTTCTCATTATATTCAGGCAGTAACACTTAGGGTTTGGGCTTTAAATTTTTTTTTCCCGTTATAGTCACTGTGCTTTCTGATGAGGTACATCTCTCAGCCTGTCTCTAAAACCAAGTGTGAAAATGTGCTTTGCCTCATAATCTGAAAGCTAACAAAATTGTCTATTTTAGATCTGAATAGCGGAGAATGAATTATCATGAATGCAAGAGAAACTCCCTTTAAATATGTAATGTTCTTAAAATATGCAAACTTTAAAATATGCATCAAGTCCAAAATCTTACATTTCACCAGGAAGTGAATAAGCAGGCAACGCAGATTGCAGATTATACATATTCATATAGTTCTTCATCAAGGTATTTTGTACCACACATTTCTGCCAAGGTAGTCCTAGGAACCAAGCAGAGTCTCTGTATAAAATCTTTTCTTCAGAAAGTTTTAATGGTGTTTGCCCATGTAGGATTTGTTGTAATAACCTAATAGCGAAATGACAAAAACCTGAAAACTAGTAGGAAAGCCTGAGTCTTTAAAGGTTTGAGGCTTTAGATTAAACATGGGTAGTATGAATGTGTATGGGAGAAAGCAGTTATGTTCACCATTGTCAAATGATATAAAATAGATGAGATAATTATAAACTCTATACAAAGGTGCACTCCTTCAGAGAAGAATACTGACATCTTCTCCAGCCCACTTCCATCAGTGAGATTGCAATGTTATTACTTTGTAATAAATATATCTTGCAGGTACTGTCAAGAAACAAAAGACGTAGGCCAAAATTTTGTAAAAAATAAACCAATCAAACAAACCAACCCCGCCCCCCCCAGAAAAGGGACCTAAAACACTATTATGTAATGGTTAAGGGAAGGAAATCAGAAGAACTGGTTGGTCATTAATGTAAAATCTTCAGTGCTCTAGTTTTCAGTTTGACGGAAATATTGGTTCAAGGACAGGTAAAGATTTGTTATTTTATGAGATGGTGAACCTGAAGCAATTATGTCAATTTGATCCTTTGCAGGATCCCAACTGATTTGGGCATTGCTGGTGGAGCTTTGGCAGAATGACCAGTTTTTCTCCTGTTCTGAGAGGGAACATGCATACATTAGTATATATGCTCCAGGGAGCAAAATTAGAAAGCAGAAAAGAACATGAAATGGAACTAAATGCCTATTCAGCAGTGTTAGAAAGCAAATAACCACAATATTCTTAAAATAGCTTATGAAGTTTCAAGTGAAAAGAAGCCATTTAGAGATGGTAAGAAGGTAAGCATTACCGACATTTTATGCCAGATTTTTGGTAGCAATTGTAAAGTATGCTCTGGCTATAGCAGAATATCCCTTGGGGATGGCAATAAATTGGCCAAGAAGGATGATACTGCAAGTGATGTTTGGTGTAGTGATCATGTTAAAAAAACCCCAACCTAACAAATTAAAAAACCCCAACCCACTATGCTAAGGCAGAAATAGGCAGTTCAGTAAATTGTACAAAACAGAATCTATAGGTGGTGACCAGCTGAAGCAGGGCTGCAGATGTTGGCTCTGTGGGAAGTACTGGGTCTTTGTAGCCCAGGGCGTGGCCTAGGAAGGCTGAGCTCCCTCCTACATTTATTCCATTGGTACTTTTAGGCTCAGTTTTACTTCCAAAAGGTATTGTCTCTGGGGTAGGTAGAATTCTTCCTCTCATCCACACTACTACTTCTTATCATATATCCTGAGTAATCTGGGGTCAAGGGCAGCAAGTACTCCAAGCCAGGATTTCCACACAGGTACACACCTTCAGCTTGTACCTAGACGAATTCTAACACAATTACCCTCTGGTATAACAGAAGATTAAAAATATTGCTGTAACTTATGTATATATATTTTTTTTTCTCTCATTTAGATCACTGATTACTTCTAATGAGATAATGACCAAATATACTGGTCACAAGCAATAATGAGGATGAATTTCTAAGGGCAAACTTGCTAAGTAACAGGATGCACATTTAAGATAGAAAAACTCATCAACATCTTCACTTTGTTGTTTTAACATGGGACATTAATCTGAAAGAACAGATGTAAAAATAAAAAAAAAAAGCCCAAAATCTTGATCAAACTGCTTGGGTGGAAAAGATCAGTTTGATTCCCAATAATGGACTGTGACAGCCCATTTCACTGTGTTGGGTCATTGGTCAAACATATCGGGCAGGCATTTAACGTTTTTATTTTCAGTGTTTGTAATTACATACAGCATCAATTATTAATAAGTAGGAATGATAAAGTAGGAGAGACTTCTTTCCATCTCTTTAAAGGTTTGTGTTCTGACAGGTTAAATAAACAACTTGCAGCATAACTCCAGCCACTGAGTTGCATTGGGGATCTGACTTCACTGCCCCTGTGCAAGCACACACTGCATGGGGGATAAGCAAGAGGAATTAGGGACATGTGCACACCTGCAGGGCTGTGATCTTATGTCCTGGGATGGCTCCTGTGACTGGAGTGCTGCAGTGGAAGGACACAGCTCTTTAGGAAGGACAGGCAGGAGAGGTGAGGGGAGGGTGTTACCCTCTGTGTCAGTGACCAGCTGGAGTGCATGGAGCAAAGTGTGGGGGGAAAGAGGAGCCAGCCGAGAGCCTGTGGGTCAGGATTGAAGGGAGGGCAGGGAGAGGTGACGTTGTAGTGGGGGTCTGCTACAGGAAGCACATGAGGTCCTCTATGGGCGTTCTCACATTCAGCAGAATCCTGGTGTTCATGGGGGACTTCATCCACCCTGATACCTGCTGGAAGGACAACACAACAGAGCATAAGCGATCCGGGAGATTCCTGGAATGCATTGATGGTAACTCCTCCAAGTCATAGAGGAGCCAGCAAGGAGAAGTTCTGTGCTGGACCTTGTTCTCACCAACAAGTAGGATCTGGTGGGGAATGTGAAGCTCCAGGGCAGCCTGGGCTGCAGTGACCATAAAGTGGTGGAGTTTGAGATCCTCAGGGTGGTGACTAGGGTGCACAGCAAGTACAATACCCTGGAGTTCAACAGAGCAGATTTTGGCCTATCAGGGATCTGCTTGATAGAGGGCCATGGGATGTAGCCCTGGAGGGAAGAGAAGCCTGAGAAATGTGGTTAATATTCAAGAATTATCTCCTCCAAGCTGAGGAGTCATGCATCTTAACACAGAGGAAATTAGGTAAAAACACTAGGAGGCCTCTATGGATGAACAAAGAGCTCCTGGACAAACTCAAACACAAAAAGGAAGCCTGCAGCAGGTGGAAGTAAGGATGGGTAGCCTGGGAGGAATACAGAGGGATTGTGTGCATAGCCAGGGATCAGGTTAGGAAAGCTAAAGCCCTGAAAGAATTAAGTCTGGCCAGGGATGTCAAGGGCAACAAGGAAAGCTTCTATAGATATGTTCGTGATACAAGAAAGACCAGGGAAAATGTGGGCCCTCTCCAGAAGGAAATGGGAGACCTGATTATCTGTATATAAAGAAGGACAACGTACATAACAATTTTTTTGCCTCGGTCTTTGCTGGCAAATGCTCCAGCTACAGCACCCAAGATGCAGAAGGCTTCAAGTCCCAGAAGGAACTGGGAGATTGAAGAACCACCCACTGTAGGAGGTCAGGTTCACTATTGTCTGAGGAACCTGAATGTGCACAAGTTAATGGGACCTGCTAAGGTGCATCCATGGACTCCAAGGGAACTGGCCAAGGAAGTGGCTAGGCCACTATCCATCATATTTGAGAAGTCATGGCAGTCAATGAAGCTTCCACTGGCTGGAAAAGGGAAAACATAAGCCCTTTTTCTAAAAATGGGAAAAAAGGGAAGACCTGGGGAACTACAGGGCAGTCAGTTGCGCCTCAGTGTCCAGCAAGATCATGGAGCAGATCCTCCTGGAAACTATGCAAAGGTACATGAAAAATAAGGAGGTGATTGGTGACAGCCACATAGCTTCACTAAGGGCAAATCATTCCTGACAAACTTGGTGGCCTTCTACAACAGGGCTACAGCAGTGGTGGATACGGAAAGAGCAACTTTAGATAGATTTGTGCAAAGCATTTGACACTGTCCTGCATCACATCGTTGTCTCTAAACTGGAGAAGCATGGATTTGACTACTCAGTGGATAACAAATGGATGGATAATAATGGCTGGATGCACTCGGAGTTGTGATCAATGGCTCGATGTCCAAGAGGAGAGCAGTGAGGGCTGGGGCTCCTCAGGGGGCGGTCTGGGACTGGTGCTGTTTAACACCTTTGGCAGTGACAGGGATCGAGCGCGCCCTCGGCCAACAACACCGAGCTGTGTGGTGCTGTCACGCTGGAGGGAAGGGATCCAAAGGGACCTTAACAGGTTTGAGAGGTGGGTCTGTGAGAACCTCATGAAGTTCAAAACAGCTGAGTGCAAGGTGCTGCACCTGTGTCAGGGCAGTGTGAAGCACAAGTACAGGCTGGGTGGAGAATGGATTGAAAGCTACCCTGAGAAGGAAGACTTGGGAGTGTTGGTGGATGAGAAACTCCACTTGACCCCACAGTATGTGCTGGCAGCCCAGAAATCCAACTGCATTTTAGGACTACAACCTCACGTAAATTTAGTTTATTTTGCATGTTAAAAAAAATGGGGATAGCGAGATATTCTGGTTTCTGTATATTTTAATCCTTTTATAGATGTATTGATGTCTGCAGAGACAGCAATAATTATGTATGTATTTGTTTTGGTACAGATGGTTTAAAAATCTGTAGATGTCATTTTTAATTAAAAAATAAATAAATTTTAGGGCATCCCATGAGATGAAGCCATTTTTTCTTGCCAACATCTACTTTTCTTGCAACAGCCAAACTATTCTCTCTCTCTTTTTCTCCCAGTAGCACATAAATGCTACCACTATAGTGTTGTTTCTCCCTCATCTTTGGCTTCTCAGTCAGTCTACAGGATTCACTGAAAGCCTGCATTGCCTTCATGCCTCACTGCCTGCATTCTGCTCTATATATGAACTCATGTGTCTGTGTGCACTCTGTCTCCCCGGCTACGGAGCAGTCTCAACTCCTTAGGGAGCCCTTTCTTCCTGAAAGTGTGTACTTGCAATGCCTTCCAGCAGCACACCTGTCTTTGGATGGAGCCAGATCCCTCTGTGTGCAGATCCTACCCTTTGAGGAACTGTGGGTATTCCTGCCAGAGGTAAATCGGAGTTTTGGAGTGGGCTTCAGATATTCTTGAGATGTTGATTTGTTTATTGGAAAATTTGGTGGCAGTGTTGCTGTCTAACCTGTCAGGTTCTTTGGCTGACTGGTACATGCAGCATGTACCTGTGTGGCTATGATGTACCCTTTCTCTTTGTGTAAAGGCCAAGCCTATGTGCTGCTGTTCTTCAATTTTTAATTAAAAAATCATCTTCTGAGACTGACTTATTTGGTGAGGGAAATAATAAAACACACCTTGTGTATTTCATCATTAAAATATTACTGTTGCTGTTAAACTTCCAGAAATTGAAATACAAATATTTTGAAAGCTATGCTCTAACTGCTGTATTGCTAGGACTGTTTGTCTTCCAAATAATAGCTGTGTATTTGCTGTGCTCATCCCTTCTTCTCATTCCTCACGGTTGTCATAGCCTTTCACAGAGAAAAGAACCATTCTGCATAGACCTGACAACTCCCTTCTTTGTCAGAGTCATTTCTTCAAACTGTCAGTGAGTTTGTCATGCTTTCCTTGAGATTTTGTGAGGTCTTATCAGTGTGAGGATACATTAACATAACTGTATTATCTTGTGTTGCTCTCAGCCTCTGAAATAATCATTCTACCTGGAATAATCATGAACTAAAGTGAAAGTTTCCTGTGATGGAGGGAAATTAGAGGGGCTCCAAATTATTGTTACTATTCATGGTGTCCTAGCCTATCGTTGTCCTGGGTAATGGGGAGGTAACTGTATTTCCTCCATTTGGGACATAAAAGCATAAGTCTGACTAAAGCATGTATTTTAGAGAGGCATTCATTTAGATCTGATTTTGCTCTTGTTCTGATTGGGTCATTCTTAATAATCTGTTTGTGAAAGAAGACAAGTGGATATTAATTAGCGTAATATAGGAATGTGATTGCAATAAGCATAACTCAAAGTTTTTCTGAAAGTTGAGACCTCTGAGAAATAGGTAATCTTGGAACTGAAAAGGTGGAACATATACTGCCCATGATTCTCATCGGTTAAAATTTAGTTTGAAATTTTGAGGTATATGATGAAAAAAGACCATAGTTAAATCAGGAATAACTCTACTGAAAACAGTAGCGTTAAATGGAATAAAATCAGGCAGTGTGTTGAGAGCAGGTTCTCAGTCTATTGTTCAAATTTGGACTAGGTTTGACCCACTGACCTCAGTGAGGTCCTTGAGAGTTTTAACACAGTTTTGCCCTCAGTAGGACAGAAAAACATGTATGATTTGGATATGACACTGTTTCCTAACCTCACCTGGGGCATTTGCGCTTTCCACACAAGGAAGACACACTACGGTGTGGTTGTTTCTCTTTGTCTATCTGTTAAGCTACATTAGCAGCATTCCTGCTTTGTAAATAAGGGTGGGGTTTGGGGGGCTATGGGTTGCCAAATTTGAAGGTTTTAAACATGTAATAGCTTAGTTTATCTTTTGAGGGATTTTTGGACTTATTTGTTTTTCTTTTTTTTTTTAAGGCGGTTTAGTCCTTTGCCGTATGAAGAAATTGCAGTGGCTAATTGAAAGTGAGGCTTGTGGAAAGTGTTCTGATTTTTACTGAAGAAGTGATTAATCACTGAAGACTAATCACTAATCCCCTGCCAGCCCTTGTCACTCCAAGCAGGCATTTTGGCTCTGTGTGTTTTTCTCTAAAAGAGCATTACCTTGAGTTGCTCTAAGTGTGGCAGGAGACCGAGCAGTCTCCTGCTGGCCTCTGTCCCCCAGAGCAGCTGCAGGGAGTGGGGTGTGCTCACCCTGGCTGGGGCACACTCTGGGTTCTGTGCACTCTGCAGCACACCTGGGGATGTGTCTTTACTATGGTTTGCACACCTGCAGGAAGCATGAGTTTACAGGTCTGGTTTCAGAGTGCCCAGGCATGTCCTCAACAGCCCCTGATATGCAGAGCCTTTCGTTGAATCCCAGGCTTACAGTCCCTGACTTCTTAGGAAGGCTGCATGTCTAACGTCTGCAATGTGTTTAGCTTCTTATTCCAGGTGACATTAATGGCACAAGAATCTCTGGCAGTTTCTGAAGCAAAAGCATTTAAATTGTGAGTTTGCAAAAAGGGACAGCTCAGGCTATCAGAACAAGTTAACCGTCTAGAGGATGCCCGGGTAGGGATCCTTTCTTAGCATATCTTCTTAGTCTTGCTACTCTGCAAACCACCCCACAGACTCCCATTTCCTCCTCTACTTACAAAGTTAGGCTGCTCTTGATCATTTACCAATTACTTCTGTTTTTTGCTTGATCTGTATTGCCAAAACATTTTAGAAGCTGTACTTCTGTACAGTTCTCTGAGCAAGGATTTAGAAACATGAATTTCAGTTGCTAACAAGTGACAGATGGTGGAATTCTCTCTTATGTAGTGCTAACAGTCAAACTACTGGAATATGTCATGTGAGTTTGTGCACTTTCAAAGGGTAATTTAATCAAAACTTCATCAGGATACAGACCTCTGTCATTTCTCTCACACATCCCCCCACCCCGATAATTTCCCCCTGTGATGTTTATAATAGATTTTGGTTGAAACAAAGTAGGACATGAAGAGTCACATTCAATATTGGAGTGACACCATGCTTGTAAACAACATTCTCTGTGTACAGCTGTACATTATTCATTGTGGTGCAGCACCCTTCCTGATACTGCAAAAAAATATTAAATGTCACTGGACATGTTCTGAATTTATCTGCATATCTGTTTACCTTTTATTGGGAAAAATCCCTGCCTTTTGCAATGGTGAGGTTTTGCAATCCATTAGTTTTGTTCCTTCTACATTTTGCACAGGTTAGTGGGGATATGTCTGTCGCTGTAAGTTGTTTGATTGAATCATTTTGAGCAACCAGCCCTCAACACAATCTCACTATAACCTTTAAGATTAAGTATATTTTCGCCATAGAGTTAACTTCAATAGCCACATAGGTATTGCCTCATGCCCATTCCCTTCCCACGTTTAGCCCTGCTGGAAAACTGGAGCTGTGAACTGGTGTGCATCAGCAGTGTTGCATCTGTCATGTTATTAGGGATGGGGTAACCCTCCAACAAGGCTGCCTGGGTTTCACATTGAAGGGAACAGTCCCCGGGCAGCCTGCAGAGCACAGAGCCAGCTGCTTTCTGCTGTGCCTGCAGGCAGGCACTGAGAGTCCTGGGAACCTGCTTGTGGACATGGCTGAGAGGGGAAAGGGGAGCAGAGTGTTGGGTAGCAGCTGAAGCAGCGGATGGGAATCACAATGCCTAAGCACCACTTCTACGTGTGTGTAGCTTGGGGCTTGAACCTCTGGATATAAGTGCAATATTCCTGTGTCCTGTGAGTGGGATTTCAAAGCTGCCCTCATAATTCAACCTGGATGCCAAGACTGTCTCTTGGCATCCCTGTCTCTCTGGGTACCACTTTCACTTGAGCTCTGTGAATCAGAACAGTCATCTCAGTCCAAACCTAAGAGTCAGCCTAACTCAGAACTCTGTAAGGATGGTGGCTAAAAATAGACATCCAGGGAAGATGATAATCACAGGCAGAATAAGTAGTGTTTCTTCGCTGGGAATCTCTCTGCTGTTCCTGATGCTGTGTGGCTCCAGGAGGAGCATTTGATATTCCTCACTGAATATTTCTGCCATTGATTTGTCCATTTGTTTCTGAGCCAAGACCTTCCACTCCTGACATGTTTGAAAGATAATGTAGTATTTGTTTTATGCCTCAAGCAAAATGCATCTTAGACTTTTTTTTGCCCACCTTACTATGCTTATCCTGCCAGACATTGTATTGACCTGGTTGACCACACATTTACTTTGTGCTGAAAACACCAGCTAAATTCCTGTAGGGCTGATAATTATCTGAGACCTTCTTGTATGCTAATGCTTCCACCTTCCTGGACAACAAAAGTATTTTGTGATTTGCTACCAGAAAAATAGAGAGCAGTTCAACTTGCTCCATAACAAAGAACTGTGGGTTCTGCTTTTAAATCTCCCAGTAACACATTTGGATGACCTCCATGAAATCCCAGTCTGGGCAGGAAGGCTTTGTCTGGTTGCTGCTGAAACACTGATTATTCACATAAGCTCAAAAATAGTTGCTGATCAAGGTTCTGACATTCTTGCTATTTTTTTCTTTTTTTTTCTAGCAGTAAATAATTTGTAAAGTCTATTGCACAATAAATTAAGCTTCTTGCAGCCAAATAAAAGAGTGAATTTAGAATTATCTAGCTGAAAAAGAACTTCTTTCTTTGGCAATCCCAGTAACTTGTTTCAAATTATGTTAGTTTTGTGCTACATGTTCCTTTTTTTTCTTTTTTTTTTATTGTGCTGAGGTAGCTGTCTAGAGGAGTTAAATCTTCATATCTACAGATTATGTACAGAACTGACAGCCAAAGCCCTCCCTGAGTTTGGGGAAAGCTTTTGAATGGGAGCGAAACATTATTTTATGCTTTCTTGTTAGAAATATGTCAGATTACATTTTTTTTAAATATGAGCACATCTGCTGGGACCTGCTGTAAATTTACTTGCTTGAGGAAACAACTCAGCCATCTGATGGTGACAGTCATGACTGATGTCCTGAAATGAATTTGGCCCATAAAAGTAGTGACAAAGTAAACGGTTTTGAGGAAGCAAACAGCCCTAGTATTACAAAACAGTGGTTGCATAAAATATGGTGTCTGCTTTGATAAAAATGTGTCTACATTTTTTGTCTTTTTATTTAAAAGAAAAGTTGTTGGGGGGGAATTAGAATTCACGTTTCAGAATAACTTTGCTGGTTATGTTACTCTTCTGCTCATCTATATATATGTTCGGGGTTCATAACAGCTTATTAACTGGAGGTTTCCTTCCTCCTGACTAGCACTCCAAACCTCTGTAGTTGGGTTTCCCAGTGTATTTTTTTGCCACTTGGACCTGTCGCTCCTGTATGTGCTTGCACAAACCATCTGTGACTGTGGTTCAGAAACTGTAGCTTTGTTCTGGTTTTTTGTCCCCAAAGGAATAAGAAGTCATTTTGCATCTCAGGCTGTTGCTACTGTCTCTTCTGTTTTCTCAGCAATTTTTTTCTCTTGGCTTAGCTGTTCAAGACATGATGCATAACTCCCATATAAAATTTAGTGGGATAAAATAAAAGAGTTCAATATTTTTCATTTTTCAGTTCTGTGTAAACATGAAGAGCAGTTTTTAAGGTTGAATATTAATAAGCACTGTAAGGGCATACATTTTTAATGTAGTTGCTGCCCACATTTGAAAATAGGTCATTCAGATTTTCTTCTTGCTGTTTATTCCAGCAGTTAATACATCACATGGAAGTAGAGTTCAAGACCAGTGTTTTTTACTAATTAGGGGGAGGCTGAAGGTTCTACTTGGAAGGCAAAACATAAAACTATTTATCTATTTTATCTCTAGTAACTCTTGAAGAAGCCAGTAAACCTAGAAATGAAATAGAGGCAAAGCCATGTGGTTTAAGTTGTATTTTGCAACCTCTCCCAGCTGGAAACAAGACAGGAGTCTGATTACAAATGTTTGCAGCATGCGGTTGGAGATGTGCCAGGATGGCACTATAAAACATTTGCACTGAGGTTTTGGTGGGGGTTGGCATTGTTATTGACTTACCCAAGGAGTTTTAAAGGTTAGTCAAAGCAAAAGTTGATCTTTTAATGGGATTACAAATTAATCTCTTTCTCTATAGGAATATCTTTAGTGCCAGATTTCCAATAGCTATATTTTGTAAAAGTGAAGTAAATTTTTAGACATATTTTTTTAATCCCTGCTTGCATTATTGTTTGCAAGATGCCATTTTCTGTGCGCTCAATAAATAATGGAAATGCAGATCTAAATGTTTCACATCCAGTCATGAACAGCAGTAAGTAACAGTAACTCTTAGAAAGCTGAAAATGCTCTCGAAAGCTTTTTAGTACCATCTCATGCAAGGCTACTTAAAAATTAAAGTATGCAAATGCATTCCTATAAAGATACAAAAATAATGCTTATCAGGTGTTTGTAGTTGTCACCCTTTGAATGAAGTGTAACACTGTTATGTTTAAAGCAAGTTTAACTACTAAAAAATAATCAAAATGTTGTATTTTCTTTCAGCTCCAGCGGTAAACCGATTCACCAGACGTGCATCAGGTAAGCTGAATGAAGTTTCATTTGTCTACGTAATAGTTGAAACATTATGCTGAGGGTGATTGTCACGTAAAATGTAATGTGACGTTAGTCAAAGTTCTTTAAAGGTGACGGACTTGGGCTAATCTCTAATTTGTTACCTACTTTACTGAAAAACGTAGCCAAGGTTTCAGGTCACGGAACTTGCACGAACCCTTCTTATTGCTGTGGAATTTATTAGAAACCTAAGCTTCCCCCCCCGCCCCCGTTTAAAGAAAATAATATCAGTCCTAGCAGAACTGAAGGTTGAAAGCAAGAACTGAATGTAATCTGAATGTAAGCAGGGTTACCTTGCTTACTTCACAGACAACCTGAAGCTGCAATTTTGTGATCAGCTGTGCATGAGGAAATGTACAACTATATTCAAAATCTCACTGTTTTCCAGTACTAAGCTGGTTTGTGTGCATGGTGTGTTGTTGTACTGTGCAGAGCTGGCAGACTGGGTCTGGAAACATCATTTCCGTGGTTGGGGTGTGCTGTGCTGGGTGTGCATCTGCCTCGACTGGTGCTGGTTTGTGTATTGTTCAAGTTAACTTGGTTCTTGCTGGCTCAGAGGACTCTTTACCTTATTTCCATTACATGTAACAGATCCCTCCAAATTATGTATCATTAAAAGTTAATATTCTTGGCCTTTCCTTATTGTTCTGCTGTGTCATGTCCTTTAGGCTTCATTTTTGAGGGCTTTTTTCTCTTGAAGTGTGAGGCCCAGAACCTGAATCTCATTTGTTTAAAGTACTATGAATCTGAACATGTGGCATAAAAGTCACCATGAAATGTAATGAGACTCATGACTGACTCATAAGAGTCAGGCGAGCAGGAGATGTGAGCTGTTCCTAGTCATTTCAGTATGCCAAGTTTAACATCCAAGTATAAAATGCTCTTTGTTTTCAACTTCAGGTCATTTTTAATAAATGTATTTCATAATGCACTAAGTCTATCCAGACTTTTAGTTTTGCTAGTTTCAACCTCAGTCAGGTAGTTCCTTGTCAATGTAAAAATACTGGTGAAAATCCTCAAGATTACTGAGGTACTGTAGAGAAATAAGGAGGTTTGCAGGACTGGTGCATAGCATATCATAGAATCACACAGTGGTTTGGGTTGGAAGGGAGCTTAAAGATCATCCAATTCCAACCCCCTGCCATGGGCAGGGACACCTTCCACTATCCCAGGTTGCTCAAAGCCCCATCCAGCCTGGCCTTGAACACTCCCAGGGATGGGGCATCCACAGCTGCTCTGGGCAGCCTGTGCCAGGGCATCACCACCTTCACATATGTAGCATAAAGTAAGAAAACGTAATTAATTTCAAATATTCTTATGCTTTAAGTAATGATAATACTCCATGAAGTACTGTACCTTGAAATGAATGATTCGTTAAGTAGTGCTCGGTAACAGTGAGCAGGCCTCTATGCAAATCACATTTTGTGTTTGAAGGAGAGTTCTACTGTGACTGATTGAGAGCTGACGTTAATGAATGCAGTCCTTCTAACAGATGTGTGATAAGCTTTTGCATTCAGAGGGTTTGATTGTTTGAAAAGCTAATACTTGCACATAAAAAACCCATAGTCAGTTATTAATGTTTCTTTATTATTAAATTAACATTTATTTTTAAAAGGAAACTAAAAACATGTTATAAGTCTGAATTTTTTGTGCAATTATTGAGGAAATAATTTCTGTGGGGAATTAATATTTCATGTATTTTGGTCTTGTTATGGAGAAATAAAATAGTTATCATATTCAGAATAATGAGTCAGGTGGTGTAGTATTGTCCAGATGTAAATCATGTGAATACATTTCAAGCTAGAACAAGGTAATACTGCAGTCTACTATGTGTACTATTTTATTCAGTTAATAAAACTAGTTTATTAGTAGCTTTAATAGTTAAAATAACTATTTTTCAAACAAGAAACCCTGTGAAAGGTGATAGTTCTTACTTTTCTCAAATGATAAATGACTATCAGAGAGGTACAGTACATTTAAGAAACTTGATTGATAAAATATAAAATTAAAAATATAAATCAGATGATGCTGATAATATAAACATTTCACAGGGATGTTTGCAGTCCTAGCTATATTTTTAAATACTTTTTTTAAAATTGAACAATTGTTTGTGTAGACTAAGGCAATCAAGATTGCTTGCAAGTGAAAAAGCTTGATAGTAGCTGTTGGGTTTGGGGTTTTTTTATGCTTTGTAGCTTAATAGCCTTCTGTAGTCAAAGCTGATTCTCATGTTTAGGAAATGCCATATGTGTTATGTAGGCAGACCAAATCAAATGTAGGGGTTTTTTTCCTCAAGTATGAATTTCTCTTAATTTTAGGCTGTTTGGCTAAGAGTTATTTTAAAATTTGAAATGTGCAAGATTGTTGATTCTTGAGTGTTTTTGAAGATTTTCTTCTGGTGGGTATTACTCCAAGCTAGTGGTGAATATTTGGAGAGTAGCTGTAGAATGTGGTTTCATGTTGCATCTGATTAATGATACTGCAGACTGATTCTGGGAGTGTGGGACTTCAGGGTTCCTTTTTGTCCTGCCTCCGCCCATAGGTTCTCTCTACTTCTCCTGCACAGACCTAGGAGCTGTGCTGCCTGAGGGTGGATTGATTTAAATAAAAAAGAAATACACGAGGTTCTGATGTGTTGATTTGCACTGGGTTTCCAACATTTCCTCACAGAGAACACTAATTCTCTACAGTGGGTATTTTGATGTTTCTGTTATTCTTTGGGTAATGCCTTGTATTTCACTTGCATAAGATATAGTTACATAAGATATAGTTATTTTTCCTAAGTGAGCTAGAAATTAGGCACCCAGAGTTTAATTGCTGAAGCACCTACTGAAAATAATACAGTACAGCATTTATTATTTAATAGCTGTTCCTGTTAACATGCTGAGAATGTATTAATGAACTGTCATTGGTATGTAGAGGAAAAAAGCAGAAGTAAGGTAGGATAAATTAGCTGTTCCTGAATTCTAGTTCTTAAAATTTACTGAGCTACCTAATTTGGTATCTCTGTTGTGTGTTTATTCATATATATGTGCATATATGCAATGTGGTCTCTATACATAAAATACCCTTATGTATTTATAGACCATATATTTATATATATGTGGTATTATATATGTGGTATATATGTGTGGTATATAGTGGTATTTATATACCACTTATACCATAGTGCTGGTGACATAGCTGCTCATGGGCTAGTTGATAATGCACTCCATTGTTCTAGGCTATGCACAAAGAATAACAGATATCACACTCTTAAAAAGAGGAGTTTAGCAAGAAGAGGAGATTAAAAATTCTTTATAGAGCTAGAATGAACAATGAGACACCTGCAAGTAGTTAATCCTTAATTTTTCTTTTAAAATCTGGTGGCACTAAGATGAAGAGAAAGGAAAACAACTCGGCAATCAAGAGACTTGGGAAAAAGGGGAGCATGGAGGTAGAAGCAGCATGAAGTGGAAGAGAAAACTATGAATATTGTTCATGAGGTGAAGAATTAGTAGAAATTCCTGAACAAGCTGAGGTGGCCAAGAGATGCACTTTCTGAATATAGACAGATACTTTCTTGCAATGGATAAGGTACTTATCTTGCTATGATAATTTTAATTTCCGTTCAACCATGACAGATAGATAAACAAGTAAACTATCTCATTAAACACTGTCAGGAGCTTAGAATAATGCAACAAAACCAGCACGGGTTTGCTGCATAATAAGCTTAAATTTAGGTGTTTCCTAAACTAAAATACTGCATACACACAGTGAAACACTTCACGAGCAAGTTAGCGAGTACTTTACAGCACCACTGTGAATAGTGATTACACCAGTGGTGGGCTGCCTGTCACAGCTGGGAGCAGGACAGTGTCACCATATCTGACCCTGGGCACACACCTGCGCACTTCCTCCCACACAGGCCACCTTACAGGGCTGTCCCTATGGAGTGACTGGCCCTTCCTGCCCTGGTTGGCTGCACCCTCATCCCATGGCTGTGGAGATGGGTGTTCTCAGCTCTCCCTGTGTCTGACACGCAGGGCTCACGCCTCTGCCTGGCAAATGAGAGGTGCCTGCATTTTGGCACCCCTTCAGACAGGACGAGGGAGGTTCTGTGCAGCCTCATACAGTGGAAAATCCGGGAGCAAGTTTGCCAGAACAATTTATTATTCTTCTTTCTGTAAGGTGCCATTAGGAAGAAAGTGACAAAGTAAAAGTTTTGGTCTGCAGTATCCTGAACCATTGTGTGGACTGGATTAGTCATGCCCACAGTAGCATTTATATATATCACTGCTACTTTTCAATTTAATAATTCCTACAGGAAGCTTGACAACATACTTAAGAAACACGGTGAATTTTACTGCATTTAGACTACAGGAGTCCTGTTAGTGAAGGAATGGCTAATTGCTTTCTGAAATTATGGAAGAGCACAGGTGATACGAGATTCAATGGTTACATAGGAAGAGCAAATCAACATTGCTGGCCAAGAATAGAAAATGTCCCTAGGAAGAATATTTCACTTGTGATTTTCAATCAACTCAACTATATTGAGTTTTTCTTAAAAAGATTGGCACCCACTTTCCTGTGGCATATTAAAAATTGTCAGAGAAAGGCAGCTTACTGAAATGAAGTGCTATTCCCTTTTATAGAGTAAGGCAGAAGCTGGTGTTGTACCAAAAATAATGGTGTGGAATTAAGTAACTGTAAAGTCCCCTTTGAAATGCTCAGGTAGGATGCAGCATTGTTGTAGAAGCATATCAAGTGACAGAAGAAAGAAGAATAAAGAACTTTATTGATAAACCAGTAATTCCAGTTCTTCAAGAAGAATTACTGGTTCTCCTTGTTCCGAGTGATGAGTAACCCGCAAACGGAATTAAAGTGATGTTGGATTCGCCTTTGTTCGTAACACACATATATTTAGTCCAAAATTTAAAATGTTCAATATGTCACATTTCTCAAATAAGCAAGGACATAGCTGACATACAGTGGTATCTAATGCTAAAACTCAGTTAAGCACTAAGGCTGCCATTGTCGTGGTGAGGAAAACCAGAAGAAGAAGTGCTGTCAGAATTTGAGAGTGTATCTACGTTGCATGAACAGAGCACAGTAAAGAAGGCAGATTGTGCCTCGTCAGGGTCCTTCTTACAATTACCACCATTGTAACACTCAAATCCTTTGCTGTATAACAATAAGGGTGTGGTGCACTGGGCTGTAGGCACCTTAGAGCCACTGAATCAGGGATAATGCTGTGCTTCAGTCTGGTCCTGGTTCTGCTTAAGGCACACATATCATAGAATATCCTGATTTGGCAGGAAAGTCCAACTCCTGGCCCTTGCACAAGACACCCTAAGAGTCACACAATGTGCCCAAGAGCATTGTCCAAACACTTCTTGCACTCCATCAGACTTGGTGCTGTGACCATTTCCGTGGGGAACCTGTTCCAGTGCCCACGCCCTCTGCGTGAAGAAGGTTTTCCTAATGTCCAACCTAAACCTCCCTGGCACAGCTTCATGCTGTTCCTTTGGGTCCTGTTACTGGTCACCCGAGTGAAGAGATCAGTGCCTGCCCCTGCCCTTCCCCTTGTTAAGAAGCTGTAGACAGCTATGAAGTCTGCCCTCAGTCTCCTCTTCTCCAGGCTGAATAAGTCAAATGACCTCCTCCACTCCTTGGCTTTCTCCTTCAGACCTTCACCATCTTCATAGCCCTCCTTTGGACATTCTATAATAGCTTTAGATCTTTATTGTGTTGAGGCACCCAAAACTGCCTCCAGCACTCAAGGTAAAGCCACCCCAGTGCAGAGCAGAGGGGACAATCCCCTCCCTTGCCTGGCTGGTGATGCTGTGCCTGATGCCCCCAGGACGTGGGTGGCCCTCCTGGCTGCCAGGGCACACTGCTGACTCTTTAACTCTTGGGAATGAAGAACTGATCTCACTGATCTGCCCACAACACTTCTGGATCTGTAGAAAGTTAGTGATAAAAGCTGTTTACCATGCAATCCATAATCAAGTGATCCAACTCCCTTTCTTTAGTTTGTCTTGTATAATATTTGCTGTGCACTTCTTCTGCAAATGAGACAGTCACAGAAACAAGACTTTAATTTGCTCTTGTCTCCTCTTATATTTTCTGGCAATTTGAGAAAAGTTCCCATAGAAAAATGAAATATTAACATAGGCCTAGAGATGCTTAACGAACACGCACGTTTGCCTCCACTCCTAACCACTGTTTTCAATCAGAATGTCTGATAAATAACATCATGATGTTAAACTTGGGAGTACTTGTTCCTGTCCTGTTAACTTGAGATTTGTTGCTTTTGATGCAGATCTGAAGAAGAGTGTGTGTGCTCAGAAGCTCTTCTGCCTCCTTCTGGGTTCAGTTGTTTTGGCTGTTCTAGTGACAGATTCTGCCCATGAAACTTTTCCTTCTCTCAACTGCATTGCATGTATACCAAAACTCTTCCATATTACACTGTATAGCTGGACAGTAGTATTCTTCTTCAAAAGAAAACAAAATTTGGGCTATCTCTGCATTACTTCAGGAACTTTTTAAGTGGTTCATAGTCAAAATTCATTTATTCCTCTTTTAAAACTCCAAAACGTGAAACATAGATTCTAGCAGGTTGTATCAAAGTGTTTCCTTGTATACATGATCAGCAGAGGTTGAGTATGAATTTTTCAGAGCCCATTGATGGAGCTGAGTTACAGAAATAGGCAAACCATTGCAAATTAATGTCATGCCAGGTTTTAGATACAGATATGTTTAAGCTGTTTTGTCATAACGCTTTAAGCTTAATAAAAGAAAAAGAGATTTAGTAGATGCATACTATAAGGCAAAGTTGAGGTGATGGAGGAAGGGAGGAAAGAAGGCAAGAAAAGGGAGACAGGGAGATGGTAAGAATAAGTACATAAGCCTTGTGCTCTGCACTAGGTTGCTATAGAGAGGGCTCTCAATGTTTGTCCCAAGGAGGTGGCAGGGAATGAAGGAAATAAGCAAATAGCGATTGGCCTAATTTTTACACACACAAATATTTAGGCTATGCTTCAGGGAAAACTCTGACTAAATACTTAGTAAAGCATTAGACTAAACTGCACAGGAATGTTGTGTTATCTCAGAAGTTTTAAGGAAAGGTAAGACCTTTTCTTGAAGGAATAGAAGTGTAATTCATACTGCAGCAGTGCATAGATGATTTAGACAGATGGTTTAGATGATTTATTGAAGTTTCATCTGTATTTCTCTGTTTGATGTCCTTGCAATCATGTATTTCCTGGCTACATTTTATAAACTGACTAAAATGTACAGAGTAATAATTTTTAAATTGCACAATTTGGTAAAGCTAGATAGCAACTGTTTCTTTAGAAAATAGGAGAGTTGTGTTTTGAGCTCACGAATTACTGTGTATCCCCCTTCATGGGAAATTGTAGTTTTTCCTGCTGTCTTAATATTACCTTTGGAAAGCATTCTGCATGTGGTTTTGTATCAATAAAAGTAATCATTGTAGTTTTTTCACTATTTGGGCTGGTCTTGTTTCAGACATATGAAACATAAACCAGAGATTGGTGTTGAAATGTGAGTCAAATTTGTCTAAATGGACTGTTGCCCAGCCAGTTTGAGGAAGAACTCAAATATCCTAGCAAGGTATCAAATTTTTAGACTGACTGACTGTGGTATTATATTTACCCATTCCTTTCCTTACTAAATTGCCTGCCCCCTCCATGTGGCTCTCCCTTTCCCCGCCCCTAGTTCCCTCAGGTTTCTCCCATTGGTTGTGTTACCCCAACTCCACCCTTGTACCACCCTTGTACCGCTCCCATGCCCTGAGACCATTCGTCCATGTGCTCTCTCTGCTCCCTTCTTCCCCAAGATAGGGACTCCAGGGCGTGTGCTCGCTCTCTCTGCCTTGGGGACCAGCGAGTCACCAGCCTCTCTCCCTCTGCCCTGGGCACCGTGCCATGTGCCGGCCCTCTGCCTCTGGGGGCCAGCACGTGTGCTGGTCTTAGACTTTTGGGAGTTAGCATGGAATAAAGACCTTCTGCAATCTCCATGCAAGAGAGCCTTCTCACCTCCTTTACTGCCACCACGTTGTGCCCTGACAATTAACTGCGATAGCTCGGGCTGCCGAAAGGCTGTGGGAAGTGGAACAGCCGCTCTCCCTCGGATGGCTCTGTGGCGCTCTCTGGAAGGTTGCAGCGTGCCGTAGCAATGCAAGAAACTACGCACAGCAACAGCTGACCAATACCTTTAAACTAATTTTATGTGTATAACTTGGAAATAAGACGGGTATGGGAAAGTGTCACAGTAGAGCTTGTATTTATATGCCAAGCCTTTCCCGCAGCCAGCAGTGTGGCCTCATCTGTACCACTGTTTGGGACCTGTCCTGTTAGGAACCGTGCTGGAGCCTGGTCTGGGCGAGTAGGTGTGGTGGTGCTGGTTCCAAGCCGGAGGGGCGGTTGGGTAACGCCAGTTCTGAGCTGGAGGGAGTGCTCAGTGTGAATGTGGTCAGGTCGATCTCCATGGTGAGCATTTTTGCACGATTCACTCCCTCTTTTTTGTGTACTTTTGTTATTAATATTGTTGCTGTTACTGTTCTTTCCTTATCTTATTACTGTTTCCAGTAAATTGTTCTAATCTCAACCCATGATCTTTACCTTTTGTGCCTCCAGTTCTCCTCTCCAGCCTGCTGCAGAAGGAAGGGAGATGAGTGAGTGGCAGCATGGTTTGCACAGTCTCAGTGGGAGCACTTAATTCTTAAACCTCAACAGGCATACTGTGTTTTCTGTTTTAACCTGCTTCTAAGTTTGCATTCATTATTGATAATCTCAGAGATCCAAATAACACATGATCAGATAAGCTAATAATCTTCCAATGCTTTTATCAGGATGCTCATAACTCATGATTTTGAAACAGATGAAAAAATGGGATATTTTTTTGAATGAGAGTGTATCCATGTTGGTAAAAGAAAGAGGAAGGATTTTTAAATCAATTTGGAGCAGGTGTGTATTGATAGTAATTATTTAATAGTTCTGATCTTTTTTCTCTAAAATATTTCAGTATCTGTGTCTACAATAAGCTCCTCTTTGATTGCTGTGCTATATTGTTCTTCCACACTTGTGTTAGGTTAGGGAGGTATGCTCCCTCACTGTAACTGATAGAGCATGAATCTGTAGGCTGTTGTATCTGCTTACCAGCTTTACAAAACAATTCCATCCCATCTGTGGCTTCATGTGGTTTGACTTTCATGCTATAGAAGATTGCTCCTGAAGCATTAAAGATGAGCAAGACAAGGCATGTTTTACAGAGCAAGTTGTTCAAAATGGAGTAGCAGTATTTGTTGTATTCATGTGAAAGCATCCTTAATGGGTTAAGGTGAATAATTCCTTTTCTTGTTCTAATAACAATTTTGTGTGAAAGTGAGAAAGATTGATTTCTGGTGTCTTCACAATTATTGTGAAGAATTATAATGAGCATGCCGGAATGAAAAATTGCTACAATTTTTCTTTGCTACAATGCCACAGTCCACTCATGAGGAAAATTGTATGTATTTATTACATAGAATAGGAAACAGAACACCAGGAGAAAATAAAGAAAAATGAATATGTCAGAGGAAATATTAAATGGAAATGTTAAAGCCTTGTTTAGTTTTCTTGTTAAATCTGAGACTGCATGGAAACACTAACTCTTTCCCCTCTAGATACTCAAGGAAATAACAAAAATGTGGAGATTCAGTTTCAAATAACCAGTCACAGAAGAGGGACCCATATCAGCCTAAACTCAAAGCTTCAGTCAGTCTTTGAAACCATCTTTCACACTGAACATCAGCTACACACTGCAACAAAATTGGGAGTTTATATCCTTAACATTGTTTTGCGAGCAGTCTAGTAAGTGATGAGTGCATCTTTTAAGGCACAAATTCAACACCTACTTGTCAGCCTTTTTCTCTCCTGCTATCACAGTCTGAGTTTTGGAAATACAGTTTCAGATTGGAGCAGTACTTAAGCAAAACTGTGCTCTCTGAGCTGGGGACTTGGAACACTGAAAGGGAGAAGTCCTAAATAATAATTACTTTCTAGTCTCTCATATTCTTGTCAGTGAGCAACAGGAAGAGACATCTTTCTTTCTCCTGCTAGCATTGGTTTGGGAACTACTTTCACACCATTGGTTGGTCCAGAGCTGAGTACACCTACTCTTTTGTTCATTTTTTTTGTCTTATCCCATCATAGTAAAATATTATGTATATTATAAGTAAGCACATTATCTTATATTATCTATATACTTATATTATGGGTAATATATTATCATAGTAATATACTAATATCAAAGGTAGCAATGCAGGTCACAATTCAATTTTTCAGGCATTTTCCTTACTAAGAAGATAAGCACTAGTCTTATTCTTTATTTTAAAAGAACCGCCCCATTTATGCTATCCATTTGGGAATAAGTTCCTGGAGAATGCCAGCCATCATGAGTTTGAGGTTTAGGCTCAAAGAGATGAAGTCAAATAATCAGCCAACAGCAGACAAAACTGTGTGTGTATGTATTTATAAAGAACATAGCAGAAATGTCTCCCTATATAATGCTTACCTAGTGTTTTGTAGGATTTTTAGACATATCAGATTTTTAGACAATTGTCTCCTGGTTAGTGTGAAGTAATGCTTCAAATGCAAGACAGCTAAGAAAGAAAAAGAGAAATACTTACGCCTACTGTGTGGCATAATTACACTGAAAAAAGATGAGATCCTAATCTAAAAGATTTTCCTGAGGTGTGCTCCTGGGATCAGTTTGTTCGTGAGTAATTACAGCATAGAGTCCAAATTGTTATTGTGGTTCAGTAGTGCCCAATGGCATGAATATGTTATTGCATTTTGGTGAAGACTGTACATTTTGTTAATTGCATTTCTTAGCTGTGCAAGTCAAACTGTGTAGGAAGCACAAGTATGGAGTGCCCCATAGTTCATCCTAATATGTATGGGGCTTATTAGACCAATACAGTTGGCTTCTTGAATATGCCATCCAGGAAAGTGGTCTGTTGCAGCAATGAGGAAGGGAAAGTGGTACAGTTCTTATGGGTCAGTTCAAGAAACACAGTCCACATGTGAAAAACACTAAAAGGTCTGTTGGAGAACTGAGGGCACACAGCTGTCAATCAGCAAAGCAGAGGCAGGAGTAACACAGTGTGACAGTAGCTGATACACTGGGTTAGTAAGGGCCTGGAAGAGAGGAGTAGGAAGCCTATGCTTGATGCAGTCAAAAAGAACAATTAAGTGGGATTTCACATCCTTTGTGGTACGCCTACCACCAAGTGCCCGGCAGCAGTGCTTGTTGGGTGTGAGACACTCTCAGTGCCTGCACTGTGCACATTCCCATCTCTGCAGAAAACCTGCCCTGAAAGGGAAGGAAGATTAAAATGCGTGATGATATAAAAGCTGTGCTGCATAAAGGAGACAAAGACTGCCTGCTATGAGAGGCTGGTTTGCTGCAGTCTGACACAAACGTTCGCTGTGTATATTGCCATGCTAATACTCCGTACCTGCTGATGCCATCGTGCAGCTCGTGGTATCCTCACACCTCACTCAGGATGCCAGTTGCTTAAAACCTTCTGCACAGAACTGGACTGTGGAATGGTGAAGAAACTGTAGACT
Organism: Gymnorhina tibicen; assembly: GCA_013399875.1. Taxonomy (NCBI): domain Eukaryota; kingdom Metazoa; phylum Chordata; class Aves; order Passeriformes; family Artamidae; genus Gymnorhina; species Gymnorhina tibicen. The sequence continues at coordinate 2,569,197 of VXAZ01001116.1, read as the reverse complement.
TAAAGTTTAAAGTAACAGGAATAATTTAATTCCTGTAGATGCTCTGGCCCCCACAATGATGAAATATTACTGTCACCTAACATGAAATGTAAAGCTGTCCTCAGAAATTTACATATAAAGCACTTAATTAAATGGCACACAACCTTATGGTTTTTGTTTTCTAGCTTTTTTAATTAGGTAAATCTAGCAAAATAGAGTGTGTAACTATTGGTGTAGAGAGATGCTTTAAGTGGAACATGATGTTCGTGATTTTGTTAAAAAAGGAATTAATTTGGAAAAAATATTTAACAATAGGTACAACCCACTAAGTAATGGTATTTGCTGTATTTGCCTAAAAGCCATAAGCCATTTTATCAAATACTATCATTCATTTATGTATTCTAACTTTCTAAGTAAAATTTCTTACATGTTTTCCTTCTGAGGAGACCTTGTGCAGACAAGGTCTCAGAGGTGCCAGCTGGCTTTCTTTGTTGGTTGTTGTGGCAATGATTTCCCAAGTTATTTTTTAATTTTTATTTTTTATTTTGGTGATCAAGTTGGGGCGGAAAACACTTGCAATTGTGATATAGTGCACTGCTGACACTTGTTTGAAATACTTGGTTTGAACTGCAAATTTTTCAAGAGTGTGCCAGCTTTACTTTTCACCAAAAAAAAAAATTAAGCTTAACGAGTTACAGAATGTTTTTATTCTATTAAAAACTTTTTTCTCCTGTATTTAGCACTGGCAAGGACACGCCAGTGTTCAGTTTTGGGCCCCTCACTACAACAAAGACATGGAGGTGCTGGAGTGTATCCAGAGAAGGGCAGAGGAGCTGGGGAAGGGTCTGGAGCACAAGTCTGATGAGGAGCAGCTGAGGGAGCTGGGGATGTTTAGCCTGGAGAAAAGGAGGCTTGGGGAGACCTTATTGGTCTCTACAACTGCTTGAAAGGAGGTTGTGGCCAGGTGGGTGTCAGGTAACAAGTGACAAGGGGAAATGACCTTCAGTTGCACCAGGGCAGGTATACATTGGATATTGGGAAAAATTTTTTCACTTAAAGAGTGGTGAAGCATTGGAACAGGCTGCCCAGGGAAATGGTGGAGTCCCTCTCCCTGTAAGTGTTCAACAAGTGAATCGATGTGGGACCCTGTGATATGTTTAGTGGGTATGGTGGTATTAGGTCAAAGGTTGGACTTGATGGTCTTGGAGGTCTTTTCCAACCTTAATGATTCTATGATTCTTTAGGTAACTGGACTTACATAATTTTGATTACTGAAAAATGCCAATAATACCCATAATTCTGGCATAGCCATACATTTCTGGCAAATAATTCTTAGGATGTAATATTTTGTGGTTCACCTCTGACCATAATGTCATTCTTGTTTGGTGTTGGAGCAAAATTCTTTCAGTATCTGTGACATTTTCCAGCCTGAAGCAAAATCAGTTTCAACGTTAGGTGACTTCTAGTTTAAGGACTGTATATGTGACAAAATAGCTTTGAAATTTATCATTAACAGCTTTAAGTTAAGATTGAATTATTAAGTAGAAAACAAACCCTGTACCCCAAAAGTTAAAACTGACTGATTGTGAGTGACGTTTTCTGTCATGAATTTTTAAACCTTTGTATTTAGTACTAGGCCTTACTTTTAAAAAGTACTGAATATGTTCCACTGATTTGAATGAGAAAGGAGGTGCTCGGTTGGGTTCAGGTTGAGGTGGCAAGTGGCTGTATTGTGCAAGAGAGGAAGCAAATTTCAGGGGCATTTCTGTTCATTTCACACTTCTCACGCAGGGCTCTTTAATCAAAACACAACATGACTGAGGGATCATTGCAAAGGCATTATTTATATGAGTAATTGGAATTGTCTCTATTTATAGACTGGTTGCAATCACATCCAATGACTGGGTTTCTTAGTGCATTTATTGTACGAGTGGTGCCAGCACAAACTCTGCGTTTACATCCCCATGCTGCCATTTTTAATGAATACTTCTTTTTAATGAAACATCTCCATTTTACTTCCTGGTGTTGGTTTCATGACTGCAAAGTTAAAACTACCACCATCCTTCCTTCCTGAGGTAAAATCAACACACTCTAATGACTGGGTTATGAAGTTGCGCATTGATGCAGTGGTAGAGCATACGTAGCAGAAGGGAATAATGTAACCCTGGGCTGGCTGGATTAATGGAAGCAATTTGTTACCAGCCATCAGGGATGTACACGTACACCTTTTCTAGCAACCAAATGTTTAGTATCATAACTTTTGGAGGGTTTTAACCTACGTTTTTATTTTGTGTTCTGCACAAAATGAACTGGGAGTGGCATGACTTCGTGTTGTCCTCTTACTTTGGGGGCAGATTGTGTCCAGTGAAGATTTACTGTTCTGTTTTCCAGTTGAGTTGTTGATCCTTTAGTTGGTACAGACACAGATGTGTATTGGGAACTGTCTGCTGTATCTCTTTACCTTCTAACAGAGATACTGGGGGGGACAGATGCACCAGCATGAGGGAGCAAAGTCTCTATCTCTGGTATATCTGCCATTCTCTGTGTCCCACAGGCTACCCATGCTCTCTGTACAGTGCTTTTACGTGGTGTTTCTAATTCTTACAGAGCCATGTAGTCATTACATGGCTTCACCCTTATGGGTGTATTATGTTAAAAACATTTAACTTCATGAGGGCCTAAAAATATGCTGTGGGCCTTCTTCTGTGTCCACTGAAACCTGTGGTAATATTTATACTTTTTTTAATGAATGTTTGACTGATTTTTAAAAATTTTTTGATTTTCAAGGGTGAGTGTATTTTGCTTAGGAGTTATGAATGGATTTATACGATGAGGAAGATCTTAAAATTTCATTAACAGCTCACTGAATTTTTTAATCTTCCCTCTTACACTGTGCCTTTTCTTAGATTTTTAGTGATGACAGCATAATAGCAAACACTTTATTTTCAACTGTTCTTGAAAAAGAATAAAATATGAAAAACCTATTTCTTACTAGGTGTAAGTGTTTCAGTAGGAATTCATGTCTACATTAGATACTTTTGTTATCATCAATGAATTACTGTGTTTTTCTGTGGGTGATACTCTATATGAATATTGACAGTGTCACTATACATCCTCCTTACTGCAGATCATGCATTATTTTCCCTTGGCAGTATCTGTAGGGACTTGATACCTGACCCTCCCTCATCCTTGGAGGGAGGAGTGGGTTACAGCACAAGCTCTAACAAGCTCAGAGATGTGTCAGATCCTTCAGCCACTCTGCAGACATGAACCACTTTCTCCTTGGGCAGATTTTCTTCTGCATGGTGGATCCCATTTTTTGTTTAAAGCAGTAGTGTCTTTATAATTTATGTCTATTGCTGTGAAACTTGAGAGGTTTGGCTTCCACCTTTGATCCATATGAGAAGTATTTTTATTGCTTAGAAAGTGATGCATTCCCGATTAATGCCTTATTTGCTGTTCTCTTAAATTCAGCAAGGGAAGGGATCAGGTGCACATGTTGCACAGGAGTAGAGCCATGAAAGCCACAAAGGCTTTACCTGGATCAGGTGTCTGAGGTTTAAGTGACCCTCTCGGTCACTGACAGGGGCAAGCACCACTCTGTGCACCTCATTGGGATGCAGTTCCTAAGATGACTCCTCAAGAAAGTGTCTTTTTCCAGACTTGTCATGATTAAGATGAGACCAGTGGAGCCCATGGAGCTTCAAGTGTTGTGATTATGGATGAAGCTTCTGTGTTGACACTTTGTAGCACTGGCTTACCAAATATACATCAAGATATTAATCGTATATCAGCTTTCAGTTTTGGGCCCCTCTCTACAAGGTGCTGGAGCATGTCCAGAGAAGGGCAGAGGAGCTGGGGAAGGGTCTGGAGCACAAGTCTGATGAGGAGCAGCTGAGGGAGCTGGGGATGTTTAGCCTGGAGAAAAGGAGGCTCAGGGGAGACCTTCTTGGTCTCTACAACTGCCTGAAAGGAGGGTGTAGCCAGGATAGGATCAGCCTCTTCTCTCAGGCAGCTAGCAACAAGAAAAGAGGAGATGGCCTCAGGCTGTGCCAGTAGAGGTTTTTTGTTGGACATGAGGAGGAGTTTCTTCACAGAATGGGTTGTTAAACACTGGAATGGGCTGTCCAGGGAGGTGGTGGAGTCACCATCCCTGGAGGTGTTCAAGGAAAGACTGAACACGGAACTTGGTCTCCTGGTCTAGTTGACAAGGTAGTGACCAGTCAGAGGTTGGACTTGATGATCTCAGAGGTCTTTTCCAACCTAACTCTTTCTATGAAAATAGTTTCAAATGAGCTACACAGAAGAAGTTTTTTCACCATAAAACAGTAATGAACTCTGGTCCCTCTAATATTAGAGGCACTGGGGTACAAACACCAATAGCGTGCTCAGAGCTACAATCAATAGCACTTTTGTCTATTATGCATCTGGCTGTTTGCAGTTCCTGGAGCTTTTCCATATTTTGATAATCATTATTCTGTAAATCCCATTATTATCCAGACTTTTCAGTTTCTTCATATTACTGATTTCTCTTTGTGTATGTCTAAGATGGAAAATGTTCGCCAGACTTGAATCTATACACTGGCTTGTGTGTACTGTGCAACTTTGAGAGCTTCAGGTAGTTGTAAATAACTTTCCCTTTGCTTTACTGGTTGGCCCACTGAAAGACCCCTGAGAGTATAAAAAGCCCACACTGATTTATAAGTGTTTACACTACATGTAGTACCTCCAAATTCATTTGTCACCATATTCCAAGCCTGGAACTGTTTATTTTCAACACTTGTAACTTCCAATTTTATTGCTTTTTATTGTTTTCTATTTCTTTATAATTAGAATAGCTTTATTTAGCATACCAGCAGTGGGTACCTCAGCAGTCTGATTCATTCAACTCAGTGTGGTTCATTCAGCCAGAATATATTTGTTATCTCCTAGCTGTGCTGTTATCTTGGTAACTTTTACACTGAATGATTATTTAATCATTAAACCCGAAATTTTTAGAAGTCTTGAGGGAACTGTATACAAATTAAATCAAGAAGTTCTTTAGCACTGCTGCTTACACACAGGGCATTTATAAAGAATACAATTTCCTTGGGGTTCCTTCATCTTTCTCTATGGCCTTGATTATTCCCACTAAGTTTGATCTCTAAAAGAACATTCTGTTACAAATAATTGTTTTGGCTGAAGAAGCTAGACGCCACTCTGTCTTACACTAAGGGTTCACTCATTCTTTGATTATTAACAGAGTTGTTGCTGAAAAGCAGCTGTAGGTACTTCGTTTCCTGGGAGAAAAAGACTGAACTATAAGCCTGAATTCTAGCACCTGGCAAAGTGAGGTGTAAACTCTTCGTTTAATTTGTGCTGTAATTATAGGAGCTTTCGTGAAAAGTGGTTACCTGGGATACAGGATTTCTTAGGATATTGGTTTCAGTAAATGTGAAGTGTTTGGCTCAAGTTAGGATCTTCATTATTTTGCCCTTTCAAATGTAAAGGAATTTTAGCTTACAGAAGCAACGTGTGTTATTATCTCTTCTCTCATGAAATAAAAATAGAAATATTTCCTCCCTTCCATTCAGTAAGAATAATTTCATGTGTATATTGTTTTCCTGAAAGTATGGATCTGTTTTGCATGCACAGCACAGTTTCAAGAGGAAACCAAGTTAGAAGCACAAATTTTATGTTTAGTTTTCAAAATGGCCAGTCCACTTTTTCAGAGGTTTTCTGATATGGATTCAGTTGCTGAGAAATTTGCTGTATTTGCACTCATGAGCTTTTTCCTGTTGCCTGACAGTTTAATTTTCTGCTGAAATGATATGAGGTTGGGGTTGTGTAGCAGAATGCAAGAGCTGGTCCCAGTGGAGATCCTGTGTATTAAGGCAAGAGACTAGGAGCTGAGGTTTGTGTAAAACAAGGAACTCTGCAGAAAATGGAGAATACTGGAACAGGTACTGGAATACAGAAGCAAAGTATTTGTGGAGATGAGGTCAGCTTTTTCCAAAGGAGGTCATTCATGCAATATAGTAATTTCTTCTTTACATGGGAAGAGCTCAATCTTTCTTGATCAGCTGCAGGTGGAGAAGGATGCTTTTGTCATTACAGTCATTTAGGTATGGAATAGTCTGGGAAGTCCAAACCAACTGTCTTGCCAGTCTGATGCTGTCTGAGGTCATATTGTCAAGTGTTCATCAGTGAACTCCTCTTGCATACATATGTTAGTTTTCCTGGGTTCATCTTTCCTTCAAGTGCAGTGTGGTTTTCAGTAGGTACTGAGAAAATGGAGTTATGTGATGGTGACCAGCATAAAAGAGTAATACACTTTGCAGCATCCTATGTGTGCTGATGACACCTCATCCAGCCATTCTGCATCCTCTTATAATCGTATAAAACAAGAAGGAATGAAACAGAACTTTGGAATTTTGCAAGATCCATAGAAGAAGAAGAAATAAAACAGGTTTCACAGTATGCAGGAAAAAGATAGATGTGTTTGTGTTTACCCATTTAGTCTTTTGAATACAGTAGTATTTAGTTCATAATGGTACCAAATGTGTATATGTGGGGGGGGTGGAGGGTGTTTAGAAAGCTGAAAATAAATTTTTAAGTCATCAGAGTGCACTGCCTGCATTAACCATTGACTAAGGACTTTCTGAGAAATGTTAGTTTCAATTAGTGACAGGTCATTAGCTGAATGAGTGGAGGCTTGGGGTTTTTTTCCTCTTAGAAAAAGATTAGTTCTGAGTGGTAAGTAGTCACACAGTATGGACAACTTCTCTTATTAGGGAATATAAATGTGGTACTCCGTGTTTTCAGAGTGATTACTGTCCCCGTTCTTGGAATGATAATATTTGTAGCCCATCTTTTGGCTTGTTATGGTTGTCTGCACCATTACAGATGAAAGTGAGCATGTACTGATTGCTATGTGAGACTTGCTTTTTTACTTTGGTGTGTAGTTACCAGTATTGTTTCATAAAAGCACTTTATATTTTGACTGTGAAAAAGTAAAACAGCATATATATTATTTCAGAGTTTTGATTTGTCTTCTGAACTTCCTTTGGCTATTTGAAAAGAATCCTGTCAGCAAAATGTCTTGAATTTATTTTTTGGAATTGTTGAGAAAGCAGATGTTCAAAATCAACCATTTCAAAACTTGGCAGAAATATTTTCAATGTTTTTTGTCTACCTGTCTTCCTGTTACATCTGGAACCTGTTTAGTAAGTTTGGTTTGTCATATTTCTTACAGAGGATTGTTTGAGCATGGCTTACCCATTCAACCAAAGCCAGCATACCTAAAATCAGCATGCTAAAATTCCAGGACACAAGCTGCATTAGCTTTTTCCCTCATTCGTTTTACCTAGCAGCCTGGGCCTGGGAGGAATGAGGAGCATCTCATTACAGAGTACTTTGGAATGTAGAATGTAGGGCACTTCTGGAAAATGGGAAAGGTGGGTTTAAGCTTCCTTCCCTTGGTCCCACAGGGTAAAAACCAAAGGTAACTTTGCTATAGCAACCATTCTTTCAAAAGGATGATTCCACTTCTTTTTTGGGTGCCTGTTCTCAGCTTGCTATTCTGAATCCCATATGGATGCAGGGTTTTCTGTGAAGCCTGTTTGAGATTGAATTTTGCACTCCCTTAGCTCCCCAGACCAAATCTTCACTGTATGTGGGATCACAGGCTTTGACACATGCCTCTGAAGAACTCTTGTATTTATGACTTAGACATAATTCAAGAGGTTTATAGGAGTATTCTAGATTTAGAACTATGTGTACCTTCCCCGTTTTGCTGGATGTCAGATTGTACTATGTACACCATACTACCATACTGTAATACCTGCTATTGGCAGGTTTTTCACCTTGTCTTGGTCAAATCAGTTTAATCCCCTGACAGGACACTGAGACAAACTTGTCAGAGTCAATAGTTTTGGCTTTGTCTCTACTCTCCCTACAGTCACTCTTTACACGAGTCTTTGTCTTGGAAGTCACCTTCTGTTGTCTCCCCTTAATATAATTTCTTTTTGCTTTCTTGAATCTTTTCGAATCTTTAAGTGTTCAGTCATCAGAGATTATTTTCTTTGTCACTCCTAACCATTTTTTCCCCTCACTACATCTCTCCTATAGCTATCAAGATCTTGTTTTAGTCTTTAAACACTAGCATATAAAATAGCCATAAATATTTGGTTTCATAGAACAACCACCACCTTTTTCTTTCATTCGTTTTTGTAACTCTTTGCAGGTCTTTAACACAGATTTTCTCATGTATTATCACTCCTGTCTTCCAGCTGCTGTTACACAGCAGGTTCTTTCCCCTTCTTAAATACGTTATCTGAGAGGTGCTATCATTGTCCCAGACAGTTTTTGTTTTTAACCCTCTTTAAAGGGGTTAACAAAATAGGCAATGATTAGGTTGCATTGTTCAGAAAGTGTTTCTTAACAGCTGCAATTTATATTTGCTCACATTCTAGGTAAGAGATGACTGTTCTAGTGGGAAAATACTTTAGTCTCTCTGATATCATCCTTATGCTGACTTTTCAATAAGACAAAATATCTGTGATTGATGTACTATGTGATCACATCACTGTATGATTTGATATGAAGTAATAAATATGGCAAGTAGAACCGGGTACAGTTCGATTATGTAGTATTAGCAAATATAAAGTTGAAATGTATGCAAAGAGCTCTGTGTCTGCTCAGACTTTGTCAGATATTTATGCGTATTTTATATATATCCCAAATAACACACTGTAGCACTGTGAACTGCTGGACTTGTATGAGAAAGGGAACAGAAGGTTACACAAGTCAACATCAGAGTACAGTATGTTGCTATATGCTGTGCTACTCCTTATGCTGTGTTGGAAAAGCTTATAGAATAAGTACTAGAGCACATGGTATATATTGTCAAACTCTTCTAGTGGAAATACATCCTCCTTTTGTGATGATTTTATGTTTAATAACTACCTGCAGTGTTCCGGACACCGTAAGGTGTGTTTGTGCTGGTTTTCACTAGCCAGACAGATGAAATCAAACATTTCCTGAGACACCAAGCAAAACTGTCTCCTACCATGTGCCAGAAGCCTGGCTGAGGTTGGTTTTTTTTTTAGCTCCATCTTGATAAATTGGACAATTATTGAAAGAACTGAAATAGGACTAGAAAGAGGATTGAGTACTGTGGAAGTCCTTAGGGAAATTCTGTTAAAGCTCCTTTCTGGTGCCCTATTTAAAAATAGGGAAGTCTTTCAGCTCCTCATGCTGAAGTTTGAATAGATAGTTTCTGTGAAGGAGCCTGCTTAGTGATTCAAACCCCTCTGATTTCAGGGAGTGGTGTGCATCTCTGATCCAGCAATGAGTGTGCTAGCTGTGATCCAGAGTGCTTTGAAGCAGAGGAAGCTGCTATGGTCTAACACATCACACTTATCACTTTCACATACTAGATAATATTAAAGCACTTGCGCAAAGGTGTCCACACATGAATAACTCAACTGGGATAAAGTTATCCAAAAATGTCTCTTGGGTGGCTATCATGTTTCTTCAAATGGTCTTTCATAGTGGCCAGTAGAATCTTGATGAAACTTCTGCTTCGTTGCAAGGATTTTTGAAATATGAATAAACTCCATGTGGACTTTTGAAGAGAATCCTTGGGAGGTTTTATGACTCACTATTGGCATGGACCTCATTCAAGATGCTACATGTTATATTAGATACTTCATGTTTTTTAGAAATGCTTGAGGAAATAGCTTGTAGTTCAGCACATTAGAAATAGCACTGGCAGCAGATGGCCGAGACAAAATGCTGTAGAAGAGTTGATTGTGTGACTCTGATTTCTTGCAAGCATGTAGTGCAGGCTGAGCAAGGTCTTCCAGCTCTGGCAGAATGAAGGTTTTGCCACTGAGCTGTGTAGCTGAGCACAACCCTGGTATTTGGTAGATGCTCGTGACTGTGAAGACAGTGTTCGGAGAATTGCAGTCTGAGCACTGACAGCAAGAGTAGTTAACTGTCCTTCACAAGCAGCTGATCCTGAAACAGTTGGCAGTGCTCCCAAGACACTGATTCAGTCAGTTACTGCCTAATGAACTGAAGACCACCTTCCTGATAATTAAGAAGAAACAAGCTGCCTGGATTTTATCCAGCTTCGGATTTTTAAGCTGACGTTCTGAACACTTAGTTATTTGTGGTAGGTAGTTGACTGCTCAAAAGTCATTATCCCCTAAGTCAGGTGGATTGGAGGGGAAAGTTCTTTAATTTTGGTTTGTTGCACATGAGGAAATCTCTACAATATGCACATCTTTCTGATTGCCAGACCGTTTTTTCTGAGTATACATAGTTTTATTCCAGTTTGGATAGCATCTCTAATGTAAATATTCTACGTCTGAAAGAGTAATAACGCAGAATTGCAAGGTTTCAGGCATTCTGTGTATTCACCTAATTGTGCCTAAATAAAGTTTCTGTTTAGTGATCCCCTCAGGAGTAGGCACTTCACAGACTTCCTCTTCTTGACGGTATCATGGGAAGTGATAGCCCCAGCGATCATGCTTTGTTCCAAATTAGCTTATATTTAAAGTAATCTTAACGTCTTGAAATAGTTCCAGGGTTTGGCACAAATGGTGGGTCTCAGCAGCAGAGCCAGTTGGTATTGCCTTATATCATGTGTGGAAATCAGATAAATTTTATCTATGTCATGTTACGCTCAGATGAGAGTTGAACAACTTTTCTCTGGGCTGTTCTTCAGTCCTTATGTTTACTTACAGCTCTTCAATTGCATCTTCCATGTGGAAGATCTTCCTAGTAGTCAAAACCAGGAAGACAGAAATAATATGGTACTCGATAGCTGATAGCATCAGAGACCACAACCAGTTATTTCTCTAGTGCTACCACCCCGAAGGGTTGCTTTTGTTTAAATAAAAACTACTTATGGAATTGGAGTTTGGAGTGCAGGGCTGTCTTGCTAGTTCTTTCTGTAGTGGTAGGAACTGGTGAGATGTCAGAAAACAGGTTTCCATGTCAGAAACTTTGGAGGTCCAGTAGTATTTGCCTAGTCTAGTCTGGAGCTGCCATCTGCTCTTCAAGGAGTCTCTGTGTACCATATTTCTCATTCAAGAGAAGTAAATCCTGACAAAACAGGAAAATCTCACACTGTCATTAAGTCACCTTAGCAATTTTCATACAGTTAAACCGGGAAGTGACGTTTTTGCTGTATGAGGGAACGGGCATAGCTGCCATAGTTGGGGATGTTTATAGGAATGTATGACGTGCTGGTGTAGCTACAGCAGCTAGAAGTGGTCTGTTTTCATGCTCCAGCCTGATAGTCGTGCTGGCCAAACTGTAGTCTTGATTTGAATGGCATGAAAAATATTTTCACAGTTCTTCTTCCCTTGAAAAATTCTTTCTAATACAATTTATGACTTGAGGGTTCTGTAGTTTCAAAAGAGTACACACATATTGATTGGTTTTCCTGCCATGTTTTGAGTAAAATACATTATTCAATGATTATATATGAATTTTCATTGATTTCTTTATTGATAGCTTCATTTTCTGATGTGTCAAGGGAATGAGAGAGCATGACTAACATGTTTTGTGGTCTTACAATTGCCATCTGCATGTTAATTTTCATTTTAGAATTCATTCATGGCTGAAGTGACTGTATTGCTGATTTTGAACATAAAGCATATTTACTAGGTGAAAAGCAGAAAATTGACTTTACTTGGAGTGATGAGTTAGGAATTATCAAAGCCTAGTGCTGTCTTGCTGACAAAGCAATCCATCTAGAGTAGTGCGCAGATTTCAGTGTGTGTGTATTTTCATAATACACTGTCTTTTGACAGTTCATTTTTCCTACAAATACTTTGTGTCAATGTATTTGGGTTTGCTCGTGTTTGTGTCCGTCTTGGGGAACTGTATGTGGAACACAACCCTCAGATGGAAAACCTGAAGCAAAAAAATATTTCCACTTAGTTGAGTTTAGCAGCTAGTGGAGAAATATGTACAGTGTTCGTACCACTATTTTTTAATGCCGTAATTATGTATGGGATGAAATAGGTCCCTAAGAACAGTATTAGGATTGCTTTTTGAGCAATGATGTGAGCATTGCATTCAGCAGTGGCACAGAGCAAAACATGGCAGGGCATCTGAGCATGGTAAAGTCAGCATGTACTGAGTACTGTTGGGATGTGGAATGAGCTAGAGAGGTAAAAAAATAAAATACTGAACACTGTGAGTATTGCAGCCACCAGCAGAGCAGTCATCCAGAATAATTAATGTCTGTGGTGCCAGTCAAGCCTTGAGCAAAAGAGATGGGGACCGCAGAGTGTCTCCTTGGAATACAGGAAATGAATACAGAAGGTGTGCTAGTGCATGAGCAGCCTGTCATCATCATCAGATGATGAATTTCTTTGTTTTCCAGGAAATACATAATAATTGGAGAAGTGGGGGAAACCAGTCTGGCAGCTTTTTATAACTACTAGGATTCATCTCAAAACAGATAGGATTTGCCTCAACCAATAAACCACATTTATAATTAATCTCATCTTAGTCTGGGCATGTAATACAGGTCAGAAGAATCACTTTTACAAAGTGCTGGTTTCTCTCCATTGACTCTAATCAGAATCCAGATGACTTTTGCAGGTTATGGATGTCTGTGTAAAAGGCATCTCAGTTTTAGATGGTGGGATTCTTGCGTGGCAAACCCCAGTGTTCATGTCATAAAATACAGTGAACCGTAGTAATGTCAGAAATGGTTTTTTAAGAACCAAAATAAAATGTATCAAGTTTTTCCGTGAGACATCTAGTGGTATGCACTTAGAAATTAATACATTACTGAAATAAGCAATAAATGAAAGGAAATTCCATCTTTAAAACAGCAGATTCACAGCACTGGTATTATCTTTCTGACCCAAATGAAGGCAAAACAAGTACAGATTTGTAACCAGAAGAGTAAGTTTCTCATCACAGATGATAAGAATAAGTCCTCTTAGAATTTGGGCCTATGGGCACTAGCCAGGAGAAACTGCAGTTCTTAAATATATTGTCCATAACCAGTGGATAAAGAAGAAATAGTTAATGAAGGAACCTGCTGATAGTACCTACTGAGACTGACTGAAATGAGTTTCTAGCAGAGGGGTGATGTTAGAGCAGAGACACAAGCCGACCCAGAATACCTCAGGAACATACTCTCTTTCTGGACTGGTCCTGCTACATGAAAGGGACTAATAAGGTGATTCAGGATGGGCACGGATGACAATAAATTCTGTTTCTTTTGTGTATTCTGGAAGACTATTAAATGTTCAGCCAGGCTCTCTGAGACCTATGAGTTCTGGCATAACAGTATCAAAGCTATTAAATTAAATTCCTGATTTGTTTTAACTCTTTTCACATAGAGGTAAGGACAAGATGTACCTGTAGCTCAGGTTGAGACACATTCTTCATACGCCCAGCAGCACACTGTACTGTAACATAGATTGTTGGCTCCCGTGTACACATGTGTACACTGGGGCACAGCTGAAACAACGTAGAGATTTACATTATGAAGGGTTATATGGTGCTTATTTGGCATGTTATTATGGTTGCTATTTAAATAAAATCCCCTGAAGTTTATTTCTGACAAGATTGTAGTAACTGTAGTACCATTAAACAGTCAGTAGGAACATCTTGTTTATGTAGAGGCAAAATATTATAGTTGTTCAAGAGATTGCAGACTTCCTTTTGTGGGCATTTGTAATTATTTGGGACCAAATCCAGTTTCCAGTAAACTGGATACGAATCTCAGTCAGTTCCAGAGGGACTTGTGTCAAATTTCTTTAAGTTTTTGAAGATGCCAAGTTTTATAAAATTGACATTTTAGTTGCGTGCCTGATACAGTGGGGACCAAGACTTCCTTTGGGACTCTGCTTAATATGTGCAATGATATGCTTTACCATGAAATCTTTTTAACTGGATGTGGTAATGAGGAGATTGATAGGTCTACCTGGTCACTAGTTCATAAGTTGTATGTATAATAACATAGGAAGTATGGGGAATAAACCAGAGGACACCAAATCTTAATCCATGAGTAACACTGTGAACTGGCGTAGCAAAGACCTAGTGAGAGGACAGGGAGGGGGAAGAGGCTGTTGTGTATTTTGAATCAGATATTTGTGCTGTGAACCAGCTGTTCAGGGAGTTGGACATAACAGATGCTCTATGAGTAATAATAATAGGAAAAAGCTCATGGGCTCCATTGTTACGCAGGCATTGCGAGACCACCAAACAGATCAGGTAGGTGGGGATTTTTATTGTCAGGGTAGAGGTGATAGTGAAAATGAGGGATTTTAATAAATCAGTCACCTGCTGGAAGCCAGTGAAGGAGAATACCAACATGCTTTGCAATGCAGTTATGACCAAATTTTGAGACAGTGGGAAAAGAAATCTAAAGGGAAGCTATATTTGATACCAGCTTAAGGAAGAAACTGTTAAAGAACAGGGAGAGAAAAGGCAGGTTGGGTGAGAATTACCCCGCAATGACAGGACTCCCAGATTTCAGGAAGAGAAAGAGGTAAAAGAATAAGAACGACAGGTTTCAAGGGGATATGAAGGGACTGTGGGCATAACCTCTTCAGAAAGGTATCTGGAGAAAAGAACTTAAAGATTTGTTTGTTCCCCAAAGTAAAATTATGAAGAGAAAAAATGCAAATGGAGACAGCATAGGAGAAATACAAAAAGCATAGTAAAATAAATCTGTCTGAAATATAAGCAGCTCATTTATGTCAAGCACAAGAAGGAACCATGTACAAAATTAAAACTGGTTTGGATTATTCAGAACAAATACAAAAGAATAGCAAAAGATATATAGAAAAAAAACCCTCAAAACACATCAAAGAAGCCTAGACCAAAAAAATGTGTACAAGAAGATTGTGTACAATAAGTACATGAGGAGTAACAGAAATTGTTCTGTAAGTATATTTTTGGTAAGAGCATGTTCCAGGAAAGTGTTGCTCTACTGCGTAACAGAAGCGCATCGGTCTTCACTGGTGTTATTTTGAGTATATGGAAAACAGCCTAGAACAGAGAAAGGACAAATCACGCAGTACTTAATGTGTTAGGTGTTCCCAGGTTAGCTGTGCCTCAGATTTGCTATACTTGGAAACTGGAAGAATTTTCTAAATTAGTCTCAGCCCTGTTAGCAGTTACCATTGAGAAACTGAAGAAGAAAAATTAATGTGAAAAAAATTCCAGAAAAATAGAAAAACACATCCTTAAAAGGAGGGGGGAGCTATGGATGGAAGAGTCCTGTCACAGATTTGCAGATCATTTTTGTTCCTAGAAAAATTACAGACAAATATTCATTTTGTAAATACCTGGAGGAAAGTAACAAAAGCAATCAAGATGGATTTGTTGGAACTATCTAATACCCTGTAACAAGAGACTAAAACTTGCGGATAGAAGAAAAGGAGCAGATGCCCTACATTTTCATTTTAAGAAACTTCTGAATGCTGTCTTACAAGACTCCCCTATAAACAAGCTAGGGAACATCAAGCAGTGTTTATATGTAAGTTGCATGGGATATAGTTGCAGAACTGGTTGGATAATGTAAACCCCAAGTAACTACTGCTGTTTCACTCGTGTATTCCACAAGAGTTTATTTTAGACACTAATCTGTTTTTTCAGCAATAATCTGGATTATGTTTTAGAGAATATGCTTACTAGTTTGCAGTTGTCACAAAGTTGAGAATGAATTGGAAGGATGCCAAAGAACAGGATTAGAATTGAAAATGATCTTGAAATGGCTTTGAAAATAAAGTGATATTTAGCAGGTGTAAGTGTATGGTACTATACTTGGGCAGAATAGCCATATACAAGCACAGGACAGATGGTTAAGCAGTGGGTTTTGAAAATGATATATGTCATAAATATTACATGAATAAACATAGTCAAGCTGTTCTAAAGAAGGCATGGATGGATGAAAAAGACATACAGCCTGTAAAATATAGGGAGTAATTAATCTGGTGTATTCAATTCTCTGCTCAGTTCAAATACTGGGACCAGTTTTGAGCATCACATTCCAATAAAAACATAAGTTAATTAGAGGGAGTTCAGGGAATGGCAATAAAGATAGTTAGCTAAAAAACATGACTTGAAAAAAACCGAAGGACTAAAATTATTTGGCCTTGAAAATACAAGGTGGGTAGGAGCGAAAAGTTTTCAAGTATGCAAAAAAAAAACCCAGCAAAACACCTTGAACCGACCAACCAACCAACCAAGAAACACACCCTAAACCACCTTGAACCTACACAGATGAAGGGAATGATCCAATCTCTGCATCCTGTATGGATAGCTTAAATTCTAAGAGAAAGAATTAATCTAGACATCAGAAAAAAAGATCTGACAGTAAGGTAAGATACTTAAAACAAGTTAGGTGAGAATTTAGTAAGTATATTAGCAGTCTTTCAAAACAGGGAAAACATATCCAAAAATGATACAAGTGTAGCTTTGTTTTGTCTGCAGTTTGGAGTTGACCTCCTCTGGACCCTCTAAGCAATCTTCTCTATTGAGTGTGTGACATTACTGTGTATTATTGCTGTGCCACACAGTGCAAGTCTTGTGAGCTGTTCTGTAAGTCTCGTGAAACCTACTGTAATTTGAATAAAGATTATCCTTTTTCTTTTATTTCAGTGTGTGCAGAAGCTTACAATCCTGATGAGGAAGAGGACGACGCAGAATCTAGGGTACTTCATGCTTAGAGTCAAATACTTTTTCAATGCTCAGGCATTAAATTTAGGAGGAAAAATGTAACCAGTTTCACCATTCCTTTCCAAAACCATCCTTATTATAATATACTTTAGTAATCTCTTGGGATTTTGTCTTAAAGGAACATTTAAAAATTCTCTGTAACAGAGAATTGTGCTTGACATAACTTGATGTATTATTCTTAATTACCAAACCTGTGGGACATGGTTAAGGAAACATTTTTGTGCAATTATATTTACCCAGAGAGCACCTGCTTATAAAAACCCTTACTTGGTGTCCTCATAATATTTCAGTAGTTTCCTTTTTCATAAGGTAGAAAAAAGGTAAACTATAACATTGCTAAGGTTTTTCAATGTACAGTGCGATAAATAATGAACTGTTTTTATTTCTTTTATTTATGTCACCCTTTTAAAGGCATTTACTTAGCTTTTAAGATGAAATAGCATGACTTTCAAGAGAAGTTTAATTGTTTATATTCTACCTAATTTTATGGCTTGTAACACTGTTCAAAAGGTTACCCTGTGGTATTACAGCTATACATAGCATATCTTTTGAAGCATATGAGTTGAACAACTTGATTGAAACTCAGATGAACCAGACATTGGTAATTTAGTAAATCTCTGGCTCACTTAGATAGTGTCAGTGAAATTTCTGTGAAATTTCTGATATAAATTTAATACAGATACTATTTCCCAAAATATTCTTTAGGAAGTAGTCATGGCAAATGGCTGAATGTAACAGTGGTGCCTTTTATAAAACGTGCATGCCCCAAATATGATTAGAGTAGTAATTTTTATGTAGCAATAATGTAGATAAAGGTGTCCAGAATGGCTTGCAGAAATGAAATGGATTCTACAGGTGTAAAGATCTTAAATATAGCAGTGTTTCATTTGCTAATGCTATGGTGATACCATTTTATCTTTGGGTGTTTATTCAAATCCTGAAGGTTTTGAAATGAAATAGTTATGAATCACGGCCAAAATATTGTGTAAAACGCTTAGTTGAATTAGCTCAGTCCTTCAGCTAGTGCTAGTATATGACAATCTAGCTCTAAGAGCTTTTGTATTATATCCCTCAGATTATTCACCCCAAAACAGATGATCAAAGAAACAGACTGCAGGAGGCGTGCAAGGACATCCTTCTTTTTAAGAACCTAGACCCGGTAAGAAATTCTTGGTAATGAACAGCATTCATTGTAGTGCTGCTAAGAATTATTTCTTAGTGCTGCTAAGAATTATTTCTCTTGAGCTTTGGAAATTTACAGATTTGACTTTTGTAACCTCTTACGTATGCTTTCTTGACCATTTCATAAATTTCAGAAATGCCATTTTTAAAAACTGATACATCAGGTATAGAGTCTTTTGTTTACCACCATAAGTGATAATATTAAAATACATTAATATGAATCTGTACATTAATAAAAATGGATACATTAATCATATTAATTCTTGTATTTTCTTATTTTAAATCTTCCTGTACACTGATGTCTATAAACACGTCAGTTAACTGGAATGTTTAAGTTTTTTCTATTAGTTACTTTTTAGCATCCAAAAGATGCTGAGTGCTCCATCAAAACAGAAAATTACCCCCAAAGCCTTTGGTTTAGCTATTGGATGTAATTGAATAGGTGAATTACAAAATAGAGGGAAAGAGAAGGGTATTAGTGATGTGTTTACATTATTATTTCACTTAATGCAGATACCATAAAAAAGCTTCAGGTAATTTTCTTCCATGCAAATAATTTCCTTCTGTTTCATATAAAAACAACTATGAGCTTTTACAAAAGCCTAAATGCACTGAATGAATGCTCTGGATCAGACAAAGGTGACAATGCTACCAAAAAAGCACACAGGATTGTTTAAGGGAAAAGGTGAGTGTATCAATCAAAACATGCATACTGAGGTTGGGATGACTCACAGCATCCCAAATGCTTTCTCAAGAGAATTGATTCAGTGCTGCCAAGGGAGGGAGCATGAGGGAAAGAGAAACAATGATGTAGATTTTTAAGTATGAAAACAGAAATTTTAAGATTTGATTCAATAGGGAGCTAATGAAAGGACCAGCCTGCAGCTCTTTTTGGAAGTCAGGTGCTATTAGAGAAAATGCACTTTAATTTGTGCTACACATTTCCAGCTACTGCTTCTGTCTGGCACAAAGATTGAGTCCTGAACCTGGGTACCTGTTCCCGGAGAAGCCCTGAGGAGCAGTGAGCTGCAAAGCCCCAGCTTAGCAGAACCCTGGAGTTATTGTTATGGAAGGGCATCACAAGTCTCATTGTGGATGCTAATACATGTGCATGCTTGGGACAGTAGGGATCCTGACACAGAAGGTTTCCTAACTCCCTCATGCTGTCTGTTTAATGGGTAGTTAATCAGCTATTCCACTGTATTTGTTCAAGCTAAAGCCATGCAAACCTTTACCCTTCTGCTCCTGAATTATTTTTCTAAATAGCTTTAGGGAATCAAAGTCATTTGTGGGTGTCTGCTCTGGATGTGAAATTGTTTTGTTATATATTTTCATTATTGTTGCTGTGTCCTGGCTTCCACTTGGCTGGGCCATCATTACATTAGCCTGCCAATGGCATTTTGGCAGACCCCTCTTAGTTAAGCTCTGAGCATTTTATGAGCCCTGCAACACGATGGATTGTTGTGTACTCCTAGAACCTGCTGTGATATTAATGGTGCTTACAGTATCAGTCCTCTGGATGGGATCTGCTTTGCCTTACAGTGAGAGCTAGATGTTCTGTCTAAATACTCATCAGCCACTTGGTCTGCAGGATAGGGGTCTGTTGGCATCCTACCAGCTATATTGTACTGTTGTGTAGACATAGAGCATTAAACTATTCCAGTGATGGAATTTTTCCAAGGAAGAATTCTTCCAAGGAGTACTGAGAGATTACTTCCTCTGTTTGTGAAGCTCTTCTCAGGACTGTGCTTGCTGTCTCGATACTGATGTTTTGAACTATTTTTTCAATTCTTCTTCTGAATCAGTTACTTGTAATTGCTAATAGTTCCCACAGTCTGTTCCAGGTGTTTAGCTGAAGACTTCTCAGCAGAGCTCTCCCTTTGTGGAGGTTTGCAATCCAAAGCCTCAAAATGGGCTCTGGGGATCTCCCAAGTCTTGTTCATTCCCCTTTGCTCAGATTGTCCAGTGGATTAAGAAGACTTCCTCCTGCTTGAAATCCTTTACAGGCAGCATCCTGGAAAGTTGAATAAGATAATTTTTGTAAAGGAGTTTTTCATTACAATAATTTTATTCATAAAAGACATTGGAAAACTACTGAGCTCTGAAGAGAGCAAAGATACTAAAATGTAGCCTTCTTAAGTCTGGCTTGTTCCTTCTGTGGAGCCAGGATCTGTAGTCCCTAGGGGCTTCTCCCACTCCTCCTTCTTGTTCTGCTTCTGAGCAGCAACTCAAGGGCTCTGCCACTGTAGTTGCAGTAATTAAATGTTCCTGTGCCAGCTCTCTTCCTCACCTCTGCCTCTCCATGAGAGCTGCTGCAGTTTACAGAGTGCTGTATTAGCAAAAACATTACTCATCTTGAAGAGAGGTAATATCTTCTGCTGCTAAAGCTCAAGTCTCTGGAACAAAAGTCCAGCTTTGTAGTGATAGCATCTGCCACTCCCACTGTTGTGGTTTTTGGTTGGGTTTTTTCTTGTACTGAACTTCAGCTTCTTTCTGCTGTAGTTCTGTGTGTGAAAGTCACCATTTCAAAGGTCAGTTAGAGGGGAACAGATGATGTAAAGGGCTTAATGGCTTTTCCCCGATGGCCTTTTAGCAGGGTGTCAAACACCATTTTCAAATACAGAATAACATGTCTTACAGTGTGATCAGAATTGCATTCAGTACATGATGCTCAGTGAAGTACACCTTTTCTTAACACTTTATCCCACCCTCACACACTGTACTTTAATTTGAATGGAAGGATAAGATAAGGCTATCATTAAAGCCAAAGGAGAAGTTGCAGTAGTTGGGAGTGACTTACAGTTCTCTGCTCAGCACGTTAATTAAGTCCATTTGAAAAGACATGAGCCATCACATAAAATTAAAACCCAGCAGAACCATTTAAATGTTAGGCTAAATGAGAGAGGAGAAAAAGATAACCTTCAGACTTTGAGACAACTTAGGACTTGCTGTACACACAGAACACTGTCTTGAGCCCGCATTTAACTGTAATAGTTTTTGAATATCAGATAGGTAAACTTGAACATATATAATTATAAATAACAATATTTCAGATATTGTCTGTGCTTAAAAATATAATAGTGTAAAGGAACACCAGTTCTTATACATTTCCCTGGGCAACATTCTTATGTTTTAAAGGCCAACTCTTATAAATTTCCTAAAGTTGATGAAATTACTTGAATTTTATGGAAACTTTCTTTAACTTTGTAGATTGATGAGGATGTGACTGATTAGTGAATGTGAGTTCAGCAATGTATTCCTTAGTTAACTCCCTTAAATACAAAATACTTCTAAAGAATTGACATTTTAGCAATCTTTTTGCCTTTCTGGATGCTTAATCATTTGCCGTCTAGTTGCTGTCACTCAGTATCAGTTTTACCTAGCACATTACAGTTTTGAAAAAATTACTTCAAGAGAAGAATATGAATTGAAACATGCATGTGCAACAAGAAGAGCAAAAGAGGTTTTGCGGAGATGCTTGGTTATTTTTAGAGGACCAGGTCAGGACAGAATCAGGAGACAGTTATACTCAGATGTTTGTTTTCTTCTCCCCATGCTATATTAGATTAACTCATTCCTCTTCTAAAGCATCTCTTCCTGTTCTTCCCAGGAAAACCTCTTCCTCTTAGAGTAATGTTTATTGTCCTTCTCGGTTGCCTGCCTCCCATTGCCAGAAACCGTAATACAACTTTTTTGCTCCCAGGATTGTCATGGTGTGCCAGGCTGGTTACTCTACCTGCACGCACAAAGCATGTACCCAGACCCCCTCCTTTGTTCTCTAGGTGCTGGAGGTTACTGCAGTGGGCTCTGAAGCTGTCCTCTTTCCCTTCCACTTTCACTTTGTGTAAGTCACCAAGGAGAAAAGCAAGATGATGACCAAATGTCTTCAGCCCTTACAGGGGATAAGCCTGAAGATGCTGTCACTGACATTTCTCTCTGTTCAGCCTAACAACTGTTTTACAATCACCAGGAAGAATAGCAGCAGCAGCAGCAGCTCATCTAGTGGCACACGAAGCCTTCTACGCTTTGTTTTTACAATGCAATTCAGAGTTGTTCTTTTGGTTTTGTGTCTTAAGAGGAAAATTTGCTGGGGTGATTAATAACAGGCTATTTGGTTTGGCAGTTATGACCCATAGGGCAGCAGTTTAAAAACCTGATGAACCTTTTATCAGAGCAAGAGGCTGGCTCAAGGGACTGGTACCATCAAAGCTGAGCCATGCCCTTGCACTTAAAGTCTGAATCCTTTCTTTGGCAAAAATTCACAAGCAGTGTTACATCATCTATTTTCTTTCAGAGAAGTGTAATATTGAAGAGCTTTGCCCTGCTAATGCTTGTACAAAATACATAAAATAGGTCTTGACCCTTTTCTAAAATTTAATAAATTATACATACTGTTCACAAATATGCAAGAGCAATTTCTGGGCATATTGCCACTCCTGTACCTGGAGAATTAGTATAAGAGAACACAAATATTGATTAATCAATTAGAATTGATTAACTTGAAGGAAGATGAAAGAGAGCATAATGCAACTGTCTTATGAACAGTGGAATCTTATACTTAAAGGCCAAATCATTCCTTGAAACCACTAACAGAAGATTCTCATGGTGCTCTTAGGTTCTTAAGAATTTTGGTGAAGAATTAGAACTACAGATTTTGGAGCAATTAATGGGAGTACAACCCCCCCCCCCCCATATATATATATATATAATCTAAGAGGGCAGAGTACTAACATCTTCAGGCACATGGGTATGTATATATATATGTATATATACATATATATATATACATATATACATACGTGCCTGAAGATGTTAGTACTTTGCCCTCTTAGATGACACAAAGGTGATGACATTGAGGTGCCCTTCCAGAAAAGGGCAACAGAGCTGGGGAAGGGTCTGGAGTACAAGTCTGATGAGGAGCAGCTGAGGGAGCTGGGGGTGTTGAGCCTGCAGAAGAAGAGGCTCAGGGGGGACCTTATCACTCTCTACAGCCACCTGAAAGGAGGCTGTGAGCAGGTGGGGGTCAGTCTCTTTTCCCAGGTAACAGGACCAGAGGAAATGGTCTCAAATTGACCCAGGGGAGGTTTCAGTTGGATATTAAGAAAAAATTCTTCACTGAAAGAGTTGTCAAGCATTGGAAGAGACTGCTCAGGAAAGTGTTTGGGTCACCAGCCCCACAGGTATTTAAAAGATGTCCAGTTGTGTCACTTGGGGTAGTTACAAAGTACGAAATGTGTTACTGAGCCTGACTGATGGGCATGTGCATGCTATTTGAGAGGCAGAGTACTAATTTAGTATGTAACTGTGTGGAAGAAGGTTAAGGTATATTCTCAAGGAAAATACTATTGCTTGAAAATATTGATTGTATATTGAAATACCAATTAGATTCTTTGATAGTGAAGAAATAAATGACTTTTCATTAGTTTACAAGTGGATATTACACAAGGGAACTAAGTATTTTGAATTGGATCAATATTGCTGCTGACATTTTAATCAGAGTTCCCCTGGAGTACATGTGCATGGTTTTGTTTTGAAAAACAAATGTGGAGAGGTGTAGACATGAATTCTGTAATTTATCTTCCTCTACAAGGTTCTGAGTTGTTGATTTAAGAAGTCCTTTACTTCCCATAGTTTTCTTGCTTGTGTTTTGCTAACATTTGCTACCTCTCTCCCCCTCGCCATCTCCAGCCCCCTTCTTTTTCTGTTATTGTCTGCTTCATTGACTCCTTAATATCATGTTGGATATTAATTTGTTGATATTTCAAATTGCACAAAGTGAGGAAAAGGTGGCCAGCAGGATGCCATTTTAACTGGGGCTCATTTTATGAACTCAGGGACAATAGAAGAACTGTGGATTCACTTTGTTCACATGATAATCTTACAGTTGTGTCTCAGAATGTTTTTACAAGTCATATGAGACAGGCAAGTCTTGTTGCTACTATTTTGCTAAAGTGCAAGGAAATCTTCTGCCCACTGGATTGTGCAGACTGTCTTGGATCTAAAAAGGAAATTAACTGAGATTTCCTGTCTACCAGGGAGCACTCCAGCAGCACACTCATCCTTTTGTGGGATTCCCAAGCATATATAATCCCAACATATCATCCATTACTTAAGAGATCTAATGCACACAGCTTGATAGCTGGATTTTACCAGCTCCTGTCAAATGCCAGATCAGGATTGGCTCCGTTTGCTGTTAGATGCCGCATCATTTTAACTGTAAAAATGTAGCTATGCCTTCTATCTCCTGAATACCTTTTCTAAAAGTCAGGAAGTAAAATTTTCAGAAGTTACTTCCTACATTTGTCATTGTCATGACTGCCAGTGATGATTACATGCTACTTTCCATTTTTTCTACAATGCCTTCATTGATTCACGTAGTACTTCGTCAAACAGCAAACATTTCTACCAGCAGTTTAAACATTGATGCTTCTTGGAAACCCCGGTGTTTGAGTTTAGTATGGAGAACTTCATCCTTTTTCCTTTTACAAAACAGCTCACAGTAAATTTATAAACTGATATTAAGAAGACATGTACCTGGCACAGCAGTAGCAAAGCACTTGGTAGTTTGGCAGTTAAAAGAGCCTTTGGCATTTGGGAAGGACATGCCATGGTCTACCAGCTCTCTTGAATAAAAGCTGTCTTGCAAGGACATACAAGTGACTGGATTTTACTTAATAAAATCTCATTTTAATTATACTTAATATCTGTTATCTAATTGTTGACAAGGAATTGTGTTGAGATGTGATTGCCATGTTTGTTTTGTTGACTTGAGCAAAACTGAGGTTAACATACTATTTTCAAACAAAGTAACATGCATCAGGAGGACAGTACTTTGTGATACAAAGTCTATGAGAGGAGACTCATGAGTGCTTAGTTGTAGTTTTTCACTTGACCTGGCAAGAGGGATGGAATCACACACTGTGTCAGGGGGATGTCCTTGGTAAACCATTTATCATTCCTGTCTGGGGCTTTGTTCTTCTAAATCTCATCATGTCTTTTGTAAGCAATTGTAAACGTGCACAAAATTCTGTGCATTTCCAATGGCAATGCAACAGGCTTGCACACACCTTACTAATGCAGGTCTTACTGGCATCACAAGAGCATGGTGGGACAATTCCTATGACTCCACTGATATGGAAGGATACAGGATCTTTAGGAAGGACAGGAAGAGGAGACAAGTAGGTGGTGTTGCCTTCTCTATCAATGACCAGCTGGAGTGCATGTAGTTCCACGTGGGGATGGATGAGGAGCTGACAGAGAGCCTATGGGTCAGGATTAAAGGGAGGGCAGGGACAGGTGACATTATAGTGGGGGTCTGCTACAGCTGCCCAACCAGGAAAACTGAGCACGAGGTTCTCTACAGACAGATTGGAGCAGCCTCACATTCACAACGCCTGGTCCTCATGGGAGCCTTCAGCCACTCCCAACATCTGTCAGAGGGCCAACACAGCAGGGCAGGCAATCCAGGGGATTCTTGGAATGCGTTGATATTAACGTCCTTCTCCAAGCGATAGAGGAGCCAGCAGAAAGAGGTCTTATGCGGACCATTAGGAAGTTAATTAAAGCATGGACAGAAGTAAATCTGGCCAAGGACATAAAGGGTAATAAAGAAAGCTTCTTTAAGTATGCCAGTGATAAAAAACAGACTAGGAAAGATGTGGGTCCTCTCCGGAAGGGTGTGGGAGACCTGGTTAATCAGGACATGGAGAAGGCTCAGGTACTCTACAACTTTTTTGCCTCAGTCTTCACCAGCAAGTGCTGCAGCCACACTGCCCAAGCTGCAGAAGGTGAAAGCAGGGATGGGGAGAATGAAGAGCCACCCACTGTAGAACAACCCCATCTGGGTTCAAGAACGTTTCAGGAAACTGAAGGAGCACAGGTCCATGGGACCTGACGAGATACATCCATGAGTCTTGAGGGAACTGTCCAAGGATGTGGCTAAACCACTACCCATCTTATTTGAGAAGTCATGGCAGTCCAGTGATTTGAAAAGGGGAACCATAACCCCCATTTTTAAAAAAGGAAATGAAAAAGACCCAGGGAACTACAGGCCAGTCAGTCACAAAAAAACCCCTCATCCTGTTTTCATTTTACATGTGTTTTTGAAGGTAGAACTGCTTTAAGGAAGAAAAGCATTTAGACTGCACCATTTTACAAAATACTAGAATTAATTCTGTTTATGAAACAGATCTGCTTTTTAATTCTAAAATTACCTATCTTTATCATTTCAAAGTAATGACAGAGGATGCCAGTAAATTGAGCCTCAGTCTGGCAGAGATTCAAGAGGATTCATATAGAGCAAACCAGGCAAGCAAGTTATGTCATTCTCATGGTAAAAGCAAAAACCAGGTTCCTGGTTTGGTTACTGCAGTCTGCTTTGTCTTAATTTAAAGTGGAAAATTTCAGAAAAGGGACCACTTGTCTTTAAGTTAGTTGCAGTTTATTTAGGAAGTTAAAATTCATGTGCAATGCTTCAGCAGTTAATAGACTGCTCTCAGATGTACTAAATATCTTCCAAGTGTTTTAAACATTTTTAAAAGGGAGTTGGATTTGTGAATTCTACTCAGATGCATTAAAAAATTGTAGATTTACATACTGGAAAAGTTGTGGTTTGAGCTTGATTCATAGTTATGAGACTGAAAATGTTTTAACCAGAAATCCAAGATGAAGCACACTGAATAAAGATTTTAACTGTATGTATTATTCCTCTATTACAGGAAATAACCATCTTTTTGGTTTAATCTTTTTTCCCAAGGTTTTTTGGAAGTATTTTAATTTCTAGGGTTCGATGCCCATATAATACATTTTTCTTGCATTGCTTGCACTTAGATGATGACATGGCCTCTAGCCTCCCGTGAAACGTGGAGCATTCTGTATGTTCTCACTTGTTGTCAAAAGGCAGACAAGGGCTGTTCGCTGGGGAGCCACTTTGCCAATTCAGATATAAAGCCAGAGGAAGGGAAGGTGCTGCTTCAAGTGCTTTAGACAACAAGCTGACATTAGGTCAGTTTTGCAGATTCTGTAGGAATTTCTTCTTGTTTACATGGAGAGGACTGAAAAGAATGAAGTAATGTTACCTATTCATTTAAGCATGGCAGTTTTTAAAAGGCTACTCCTGTACATAATTTTCAGTCTCTCCCAATGGCACCCACTCACACTTTTCTTTCTGTGAAATGAACTATAACACAGGCACTGATATCTGAAATGATCCAGCTTTTTTCAAATACATATCTGTCTATACTAACAAAGGTACTAAACAGAGACATAGTTAAATGATTCTTTGCTGGCCTAGGAGGGCTGCATGATGTCTTCCTGTACTTTACCATGATCAACTGCACTAAGGATGGATACTGCCATTCTCTTGTTCTTTGTGCCCACACACAGCCAACTCTGTGAAGGAAAATTTGTATTCAGCTTCCATTTTTCAAAAAGGCTTGGATAACATGGTACTGCTGGTATTTTTACAAGCTTTCGGTAAGTAAAAAAATTCAACAGCATAAGGATGGAATTCATTACACCTAATTTATCTCTCTAAAAATTGTGTGTAACTGGGAGGTACAGTAGATCTCTCTATCCTCAGAGGAAAGAAAGGGAAATCTCTAGAGAATTATTCTGAGCTATCTTGTATAGTTATCTCTGTCCAGGGGCTGCAGGAGGACTCCAGAGGACTGGCTTAGACTGGTGTTCTTTGGAAAGGCAAATGCCATCCATCTTTCAGTGGCTGGAAATGCTGTGAATCAAACCACTGCAAAATGCAAATCTACAGGCTTTTTCTACCATGGTTTTCACTAGAATCTGCCTGTTCCAGTATGATACATACTTAATAAGTTTCAAGAAGTAGAGTATAGAATTCTAGGCATATTGCAGAATAAACCAAAAATAAAATTGAAATTTTTAATTTATCTTTTTAGGATCCTTAATCCACAGTGAGCCGTGTTTGGGTTTTTTAGATGTGAATAGTCAAGTTTTAGCAGATTTACATCAAATAAGACAAATTAGGTAATTAGTGCTTTGTTTTTGTTATTAGACAGTCGTAATTCAAATGATCACATTTTGTTAGTCTGTTAACATTTCTCTCTCAACAAAGTAGTTTTGTAGCCATGTGTAAATTCCTACTTCCCAATGAGTCCAGTATTTACTTACTCAGCCAAAGCACTGCAGACCTTTGTAGTTACATCTGGCCCAACATTCTGCAGGCATTGTAAACTTAGACTTTCAAAATACTTTACAATCATTTTGAAGCTAAATTCTGTAAGGAAGGTCTAAAGACAAAATCAGGTAAATGTATCATTTAGAATAATGGATTCAGGTTTTTTTTCCCACGGGTATAACTTTACTCAGTTGTGAAGGGTGAAATTCTGTCTTTGGATGGTCATGAGCAATTTACGTTGCAAAGATCTATTTTATCATTTGCAGTGACAAGTGGGAAGCTGTGCTTTGAACACTGGAAGAGGAAAAGCTAACATGGAATACTAAATAGAACTGTCTTTCTATTACTGATCCACGCATTTCTGTAGCATGAATATTTTCCACCGTTAACATTTTTTATCTGCATATTGGGAAGCTGGCCAGTTAGTTAATTCAAAGAGTAAAATTTTAAAAGCAGATGATAATTTCTTATCTTTGTGTTCTTTTAAACAGGAACAGATGTCTCAGGTGTTAGATGCGATGTTTGAAAAGATGGTTGAAGGAGGGGAACATGTAATTGATCAAGGGGATGATGGTGACAACTTCTACGTCATCGACAGGTGAATTGCTGTGTCCTGTTATAACACAAAGTATTATGCAAAAGTCCATTGAGAAAAGTCTGTATTCCATGAAGTTGTATTTAACGCTTACATTACAGCTTTTCTCTTGGTATCCAGTGACAGGACTCATGGGAATGGTTCAAAGCTGTGCCAGGAGAGGTTCAGATTTGACATTAGGAAGCATTTCTTTACCAAGTGAGGGGTCAAGCACTGGAAAAGGCCTCCTAGAGAGGAGGCCGATGCCCCAAGCCTGTCAGTGTTTAAGGGGCATTGGGACAATTCTTTTCATAACATTCTTTAATTTTTGGGCAGCCCTGAAGTGGTCAGGTCGGTGGACAAAATGGTTCTTGTAGGACCCTTCTAACTGAAATATTAAATCAGATGATCATAAAAGTGTGTCACGGTTCTGTGCTGGAAAGACAATATTTTTCAGCCTTGTGAGGTTACAGTTTGTCATCTCTTATCCAAAAGGCTGCAGGGACTTTACAACATTCTGCCAGCTTTGTAGGTTTTAGGTGTAGGGTATCACCTCTGTGTCCCTTATCACTGGAATAACTGCACAGATTTTTGCATTACATTCACATGATTTATCAATGTGTACCATACAAATATTCAGCACTGAAGAAAATGATGGATCAGCATCAATGGGCTTGGCAACTTCATGTTTTACAAGATATCAGATTTTACTGCATTCCCAAAGCAAAAAAAAAAAAAGCTATTAAGTTAATGATGGTGAGAAGAAATGCACAATATATTAGAAAAATGCATATATTTATTTCATGACCTTATGTTGCTTTTCAGATACATTCCTTCTGTTTCCTGCATCTCTGTTATTTGTTTAATTAGAAATTACTACTTTAAAATATTTAAAATATTTTATTAAATAACTTGTATAATTATTTCAGTGATTTTATAGCAGTTTTTGCAAAGACTTGTGACATTTGTATTTAGTGTGGTTAAAATGAAATTAAGAAACAGATACTAAGTTAGATCTTAATTTTTAATAAGTTCTGGTGATAGATCACTGTACATCCATTCTATATTTAAACTGAGATAATGTAAAAACTAATAACCTTATCCTTCCCTATAAAGAGGGACCACATTTATTATTTATAGAAGCCATTGAGATGTCTTTACAAGGTGTTTAATTACATTTAAGCCAGAAAATGTATATTTCAAATGCTTTATCTTTGGAATTCATGGTATAAAAAAATATAGTGAGAGGCTGCTTAGCAAAGGCCAGGGCTGGATTCTACTCATTGTATTTATATATTTTATTAACAGAGGTACATATGATATTTATGTAAAGTGTGATGGTGTTGGGAGGTGTGTTGGAACCTATGATAACCGAGGATGTTTTGGTGAGTTGGCCTTAATGTACAATACACCCAGAGCAGCTACAATTATAGCTACCTCTCCTGGTTCCATCTGGGGTTTGGTAAGTAGAGTACTTCTTTTAAGCTATTTTTAAAAAATATATTTTATATAGATTTCACTGGCATGCTATATAAACAGTAAAAAAAAAAAGAAAAGAATTATAATTTCAGAAAGTTTAATTCTAGAAATCCTGAGAAACCCAAACACAATGCTGTATTTTTCCAGAATCCATGGATGCAAATCTGAGGCTTAATAAAATACTGATTTTTTTTTTAAAAAATTTCATTTCATTTTAATTATATTTTCCCAAATTGAAAATCAATGGATAACTGCATATTAATATTTTTCCCCACACCTTCATTGGAAATGCCTTTGTTTCCAGAGTAAAATTCCAATACGAGGTTATTTACTAGTGTTATGCTACCTGGATCTTTGACAAGAGTAATCTAATTTACCACAAAAGTAAAGCTGGGATGGCCATCATCTTCAGGATGTACATAATTGATCTAATGACTGATCCCAGGATTGAAATGAAACGTGGTTTTTCACCAGCTTAGTCCATGTGACTTTTGGGATTGTTTAGGACACTGTAAGAATGGCTTTAAATTGGATTGGGTTGTGTTGGCCGGTAAGTGCCCACTGTGGCAGCGAAGGCTTGCAATGCATTTCCCCTCTGCCTGTCACCAGAGCACAGCCACACAAAGTTAAGAGAAGAAAACACCGTATGTGTAGTTTTTCCATCTGTCAGGTTCACTTGCTTGGCCAAATGCTAAGGAATGTTCAGTTGGCTGTTTAGGGCAGCAGTGAGTCTTGTTCTGCTGAAATAGCAGAAAGTGGACTGTGACCTAAGACCCAGATTCATGTATTCCAGTTTTGTTTATATAAAAACCTAAAAGCCTCTTTGAGTACATATCAATTTGTGATTGTATGGGACCTCAGGATAATGAATTAACTTTGTAAATTAAACATCTAAATATTGAGGATTTCTTAACTATCCTAAATTGCCCACTCAGTGTTCAGTGCTGTAAACTCTACTCTCTGTACGTGAACTCAGCATGTACTCTCTGCGGAGATTTTCATAGCGTGATCAGATCAGGAGCTTAAATTTAGGAGCTCTTGATTGACCTCTAGAGGAATCTTTCTCAGCTGACTGTAGGGAGAGACCGGTCAGTTAGGTTGACAGCTACACTGTGTGACTAAAATTGGGTAATTTGATCGTATTCAGCCAGTTCTAGCGTATTTTCTAGCACATATTTTCAGTTAGTAAACTCTCTCTTCTCTTTGTGTTTACAGGATAGGGTAACATTCCGAAGAATCATTGTAAAAAATAATGCCAAAAAGAGAAGAATGTATGAAAGTTTTATTGAGTCGTTGCCATTCCTTAAATCTTTAGAAGTAAGATTTCTATTGCATTATTTTTTTAATGGCTATATTGGAGCTACCTGATAAGATTCTGCTTTTGAAGACTTTAAATTTGGCATTAAAAGGGTCTCCACATTAAAAGTTTGCATACTTTTTTTTGGAGAAGGACATTAAAATTTTTTTTTTTTAATTTAGGATAAATAATTATTGTTCATATTGTACTTTAAAACATAAATTAACTTTACTTTCAGTTTCCCTAAGCTTAGTTTTCTGAGATGTTAGCCAATAAAATTAAACAACGACTTGGGGAATTTCAAAATATTTTATCAGCTATATTTTTACATATATTTTTACATGCATGCTTTTCTGAACATAATTTTTGAAGGCTTCTTACAAAAATGGAAGCTTAGTGTAATATACCCTCTGGAACACTATGCAGCAGTTCTTTTTTTAATGGTACTCAAACCAGGAAAATAAAGATTCACTATTCTGTGCAAAGATTCATGGAAAGAAATATGAAAGGGCTTTCTATGCTATCATAATGTTAACCAAATATTTCTTGCATTTTCTTTTTTTAAATGAAGGTATCTGAGCGTTTAAAAGTGGTTGATGTGATTGGTACCAAAGTGTACAAAGATGGAGAACAAATCATTGCTCAGGTACAGTTTCTTCCTAGTTTTAGTTTTTCTTTCATAATAGGTAACAATAATCATATTATTTATAGACAATGCATACTTTTAAACCCTATTTTTCTTTCTCACATAAAATCAATGAATCTTAAATGTAAGAGGTAGCTATTTTGTTTCAAAAGCTCACTTTTCACTTATGATACTTTCAAAACCAACCCTCTTTTCTGGTATAAATAAAAGAATCAACATTTTTAGTATACTTAGAAGTTCAAACTTTATAAGTGTGCTTCCAGTGAGGAGCACTGAAGACTCACCTTGGTCTTCTTGTTAAAATATGGTAACCTTTTCAAGAAAAAGACAGAAGTAAACTCTTCAGGATAGGCAACTGTAATTGTCTTGCCCCAGGATAATTAGTGGGTATCACATAGCCCCTGAGGCTTTTTATACTGGAAACTTGGTAAGGGAAATAATTTGGGAGGAACACAGAAGTGGATAAATGGTAGTAAGGATCCTAAAAATCTTCCACAACATTGGTTTTCTCTGCTTTTTGTGTAAGGCACAGTCAGCTATGTCTTCTCGTGAAAAGGCCTTGCTGTCAGTTCTGTATAGATGTTTTGATTGTTATGTGTCCAAAGTATGGTTTTTAAATTAAAAGTGGTTTCTTTTGCAACAGGTATCAAAAAGAGGAGCTTCAAGGCACTGGTTGCAAATATTTTGATGCTACCATGAAACTAAAAGGGAAATGCTACACTTTTTTTACTCACTTTATATTTTTTCTTGTGCAGGGTGACTTGGCTGATTCTTTCTTTATTGTGGAATCTGGAGAAGTAAGGATTATAATGACAAGGAAGGTAAACATCCCTAAAACAACAACCTTTTTTTTTTTACCATTGTCACTAACTTTGGTTATGAAATCCTGACTTTGGCAAATCTCTCCTCTCATACTCTTACTTTCTCTTTCTTTTTTTACGTGATGTTTCAGGGTAAACAAGATCTAGAAGAGAATGGAGCAGTAGAAATAGCTCGATGCTCAAGAGGACAGTATTTTGGAGAACTTGCTCTTGTAACTAACAAACCCCGAGCAGCTTCTGCATTTGCTCTTGGCACTGTCAAATGTTTAGGTATTATTCAATACTATTTTATATCTAATATAAAATTACACATAATCTATTTGGTTGTTTTTATTGTGACTCTGTCTTTCTCCAGAATATAAGATTTAAGGCTGTTTCAGTAATCATCTATTACTGTGCATTACTATTTGCATTATTTACCTGCAAAAATTACTTGCAGTTGATAAATACTATTACACACCATTTCTCCAACATTTCTCTGATTGTATGGAAGCAAAAATTGTTTTAGGACAGTACAGAGTATTACTGCAAACCACTTATAACTATCAGATAAATGTCTAATACTCTGCAGAAAGGTGAGTTGTTTCTTTTCTCAGTAGACTGACTCATCTAAGAAATAATTCTGTTTAAAATCCTGTGCCTTTTTATCCCCATGACTTAAACTTTTAACAAATTCTTTTGTCTTCACCAGCTGTTAATTTAGTCATCCCATCACACTGTAGTCTCAGGCACAGGAAGAGTGAAGACTGTAGGAGTTGTGTTCATAGACAACCCTTTGCATCCATTGCTTTTCATGGTCTGATGTTTAGCTCCTAATTATGGGAAAACTGTAAACTGCAAAGATAGATTTGGCATTCCTGCATAACGATTTGATGACCAAGCCAGTAACCAAAAAGGTTTCTCTATTTTATAAAATTCCTAACTCCAAACACACAGAGATGACCAGGCAATAGAGATCAAAGATATGACACATGGGAAAGAGTAAGAGGCAGTGGTGAGGAAGAATGTTATTATCCATTATGGATGAATAACGAAGATCTCTGGCACTTCCCAAACAGCAGAGATCTTGAACATTTCTCGGGAGACAAGAGATTACAGGCCAGCAGGTTGGAAGTATATGAAGTTTCCTCCCTAGCCTGGGAGCTGGAACTATAGAGGATCACATTATGTGATGAGATAAAGAAAATATTCTGGTTGGCTGTGCACTGATGTTGTGTGTGAATTACTGTTTTCAACTTTTTGCTTATTTGCTGGGAAAATAAGTATTTGTTACCATTTTCACTCTGGGTGGAAGCAAGTAAAAAGAGCAAGGAAATAGGCTGTTAGAGCCCAAATACAGCCAACAATATCACATAAGGACGTGGCTTTTTAAAATCTCATGGGTCTTAAAACTTTATTTTGTGGAGGAATCCAGGCCCCTTCAGACTTCTTCACCAGCTCTTGGGTAACATAAATCTTACTATGAAAATACTTTCAAAATAAGGAACAGAGAAAGTTCAAATTTATTTATGAAGTTTCAAGACAGCAATGTGTTGGTTGATCTTGGTTTTGCTAAGGTAAGCGGTTCCCTTCTGTGCAAACAATGTATATGCCTCAGTAGTATTTGTTGTCATTTAAAATCTTAAATTGGAATATCATAAATACCAGGATTAGTGTCTGTAACTGATGAGCACATCATATTCTTTCTCTTTCTCTCCCTTTTTATCTTAGTTATGGATGTTCAGGCATTTGAAAGGCTTTTGGGACCTTGTATGGAAATTCTGAAAAGAAACATTGCAAACTATGAAGAGCAGCTAGTTGCTCTGTTTGGAACAAACATGGACATTGCCGATACCAGTGCATGAACTAAACATTGGAGCAACAAGATCTGTTATGAGAATATAGCACAGTAGTGGTTAGTCCACTGAGAAATTGTCTCTCTTCCTATAGATGCCAAGCATTTTCTGTGATTTTAAGAATGGGATTGGGGTTTTTTGGTTTGGTTTGTTTTTCGTTGGGTGGTTCTTTTGGTTTTGTTTGTTTTGTTTGTTTGATTTTTTTTCTTATGACAGTGGAGAAATAGTAAAGAAAATAGCAATTCAATAAATGGAGGCCTTGATTTTTAAAAGTGCTTAGAATTGATGGTTCCATCTGATATAAGGACGACCTGTAGTAGCACAGCACCTTTGAAAATCAAGTCCTTTAACAGAGCATTTCCTTAAAGAATAGATTTTTTAAAAAAACCCACATGTGATGAACTTGTTAAACCAGCTTCTGTTCTTCAAAAAGGTTACATCTTTTCTGGAAAGACTGTTAGTTTGAATGTGATATGTTGAAAGTATTAGTGCACACAAAGTGTTTATATGTATTAATACAGAAGATATACAGTAGATATTACCTTTTGACTATTACAGTTGTCATGATTTTATGTTGCATTTATCACAGATGTAGTGAATCACAAGAATAATCATAAGATAAAGCATGACAATGCGTTTTGTGTAACGCTCATGACCCAAATCGGATTTTTAACATTCTGTAATTTGTTTTAAAGTCCTCTTTGTTTAATATGTCATGTTTCAGCACGACATTGTAATATCTTATGCAATTTAGAGGACTTGTATATTTTTGCAATAAACTGCATTTTTATTAGTTACATGAATTCTGTACATGAGTGAGGACAGCTGACAAATTAACCTTAATGCTTTCATAGCAAAGGCATGGGTCATTGTCATGTTCTGCCGAATCATACATAACCTATATTGTTTTCCTTCTCCCTTGTTTTATATTTATGCATTTTGTCTTCTCTATTTATGCTTGTTCTCTAGTTAATTTTTTTTTTTAGATCTCACCTTTTTTATTGTTAAATCTGTTTGAAGTGAAATGATCTCTGTATATCTCTCTTCCTGCAGTCTAATCTTAGCTATCAGAGTCAATTACTGAAGTGATTGATATCAAAAGCCATGCTAAACTAAGCTTGTCCTTGAAAACCCTTAACAGGAAGTGCAAAAATATTTTTAATTTGAAAGATCAGTACTTCCAAAGCTTTGCACACATCTGTCATTGTTAAAGCTAACGTCTTGCTTTCAGAAACCTGTAGGTCATCATGAAATAATGTGTTCAGCCATAATAGCATGGGATACCTTCTGAGACTGAGGAGAGAGAATATCATCTTAATTAGGAGCACAGGGCTTATTGCTTACGTGGGTCTGTGACTGGAAATTTCAGGCACAGTCCAGTTTCAATCCTGCTTACTGCCCTGTCTGCTGATGTTCATGGACAGCCAGTGCATGTACTGGCAGTGGGCAGTGCTGCCAAAATGACACTGCAAGAGTTGTAGGAAGGCTGCTTCTGCCCTGATTCAAACACCTGAACTGTAACATCTTTCCTTCTTAGGTAATGACTTTTCTAATGCCATATATTTGTGTATGTTGATGTAATCATTATGCTACAGTTAATGATACGTTCTGACAATTTATATAATCATACCTGTATATGAAATTATGATTATATAATACGATAATATTTAATTTATATCATATAGTATGGTATAAATTATAAGTCAGTTTCCTAACAAAATAAAATCTGAGCAAAATTTACAAATGTAATTTTTTTTTACATAGAAACCTGGTATGAATAATTGCACATATGATAACTTGCCTTTGTACTTTTGATTTATGGAAAAAAGAGAAGCCTGTTATACTAGAAGGAAATATCAGGTAACCAAAATCTACACTCTTGTCACTCTGTATGCTAATCTCTAAAAGCTACCTATATTTTGCACTGGCTTGACGTGATTAAGAAAAATGCTAGAAATTACTTGTATGGCAGTAAACTACAATCAAGGCCATAAAGTCCAGTCATGATATTTTCAATATTGCTGATTATATTTAAAGTTTCCTTACAATAAACAACACTTTTATATATAAGAATCTATGTTTATTGATATTGTTGTTGTCTTTTAATTCTATTACCATGAAGTTACAAGTGACCTATTTATATCCGTTTATTAAAAAATTCATAATTCTTAACACTTTCATGCTGATTTTCATAAATGACATTATGTGGATGCTCTGTCTACTCAGAACAGACAACATGTTGACGCAGTAATTGTCATAACTACTTTATTTCATGATTTGGTTGTAGTTTATAACTGGGAAAAAGCTGTGGAGTAACAAATTTAGGATAGTCAGAGACTTTGGATTTTCTGATTCCCGAAATACAGCTTTATTGTGTTGCTCTTGGGCACTGGATGATTTCTGGAATTTTCTCTGTTGGTTAATTCAGGGGGGCTTAACCAACAGTAACAAGTTAACACTTTTTAAGTTTCATCCAAATCATTATATTCTTCATCAGTCAGCACTTGGGATTTCTCCTGAATCTCTTCATATGTACACTTCAAACATGCCAGGCTTCATGTCGTAAATGTGGTGTGTTCATCCTAAAAATGAAATCATACCAAGTTACTGATTTTTTTTAACAGACCTTTCAATAAAAAGTAAACAATTCTAATAATTCTAAACAACGCTGTGTCAGGTTTACCTTATTAGACTCTCTGTGTCCATGCTTAAGTTACCCGATGCTTCTGTTATTAAAGAGTTTTGTTGAGTTTGTTGAAAATATGCCCCACTGAGTGAGGAGAGAAAATCCTGAGAGAAATCCTGTATAAGAGGCATTCATGGGTTCACGTTTTACTAACCAGAAGAGAATCGACATGGCAGCAAATGGTTGTTTATAAATGCCTTAACCATGGGGAAAAAAATCCGATTGCAGCCCTGAATTTGATCACAAGACACAGACCCTGAGGTGAGCAAGATTCCTTGATCCTACTGCTGATGACTTTTTAAATGTCAAATGACCTTGCACTCCATGAGATTTAATTCAAATTCATCTGAAATAAACATTCCTGAAGTCATTCCCTTCTGGATCTCCTGAGTAAGGTCCAGAAGTGACCAACTGTGGAAGTCTTGAGGCAAATCTCTGAAGAGTATTGTGAAACCATTTATAGCTTAAACCACTATCACTCCAGCTTCTTCCCTTGTGTTGTCTTTTCTATTCAGGAAAGGCTGTTCTGCTCCTTGCTGGAATGGTGGGTTTGCTTTTGTTTTGGTTTTGGTGGTTTGGTTTTGCTTGGAATGTTTGGTGCTTTAAGCTTTCTGTAAGGTGACTGTGATAAGTTGTGATTGTGCCATTGTGTAGTTTATGGCACAGTTGCCATGACAAACATTATTGTTTACTTAATATCAAGAGTTACCAGATGTGCAAAATCAGCATCTTCTGGTCATCCTCCACAGACCTGGCAATTCTTAGTCTTCTTTTTTTTCAGATGTTTACTGCATCTGATAGCATTTGCTGAACAAAGTGCTTTGCTGGAAAT
Organism: Gymnorhina tibicen; assembly: GCA_013399875.1. NCBI lineage: Eukaryota > Metazoa > Chordata > Aves > Passeriformes > Artamidae > Gymnorhina > Gymnorhina tibicen. The sequence continues at coordinate 2,531,009 of VXAZ01001116.1, read as the reverse complement.
CAGTTTGCCACAGCATGGACATTCTTACATCTTCTTGCCAAAGTTTTTATGTTAGTTCAAAGCTCTTTTATCCAAACATACATGTGATGATTACAGGTGTGTATTTTTTGTTTAGTTTCTAAGATACTTTCCTGTGTCTATAGTTCTCAATTATTACTGCAGGGAGGAGTTGCCTCTTTGCATGCTGAGTATGTACAGATCTGTGCTGTTGACTGTCTTACAAAATTTAGGATCATTTTCAAATCGTTCTGACAGTTGTATTTCCTTCAGATATATACCAAGGCTGTTTCCAAGTTCTTAATCTACTTTTTGGCTCAGAAAGATGCTTAGCACCCTGTACACTCTGACTTCATGGACTGAAAGGGAGCTGAATGATCTTGGTAGGGTATGAAAAGCCCAAAGAAAATTAGATTTTAACATGTCTCTTCCTTCACACCATTTCCTCTCTTTCCCTCTAAATGATCTTCCTCCTGGCAACCAGGTGAAGAGCCAGTGGCAGTAGGGAGATATAAGGGAAGTGGAGTGGCTGGCTGGGTCTGTGCTGGGACACAGTGGCCTTGTTGGCTGGGCAGCCACTCTCCCTTCCTCATCCCCTTTGTCCCACCCCGGTCCCTTCTCTGATGGCAAATCAAAACGAGCTGGAGTGCAGTTCTGGCATTGCCATGGCTGTGTGAATACAACGGGCAGGGTTGTGTTTCGTTTCTTTCAGAGAACTGGTAGAGGCCTATATGTGTAGGGGGGAACAGGGAAAAGACAAAGACCAAACTACTACATAAAAGAAGCTGCCCAATCAAGACCGTATGAAAAACTGTGACATTAGGTTCTACTAGGTCATTGTGACAGTATCTGCTGACTCAACCTTTTCTTACTGAGGTAAATTAAATTAGGACAACCTAAAAATAGCACCATTCATTATATGAATACTTTGTCCTTTCTTCTTTGAAGGTATTGAATTATTTCAGCTGAGCAGCTATGAAGTTTTGGGAGAGGATAATGCTCTGCACAGGTCTCTGTGGATGATTAATTTCCTGGCAGCCAAGTGAACCTTTGGGACCTGCTCCCTCACATCTCTGAAGATGCTGGAAACTCAGTTCTGATAAACATCTTATCTGGAAAAATCCATCCAGCTTACCAAGAAGCTCTGTATTCTTTTTCTCTTTGTTCCTTTTTCCTTGTGGGGTCAGGTGGTGTGACTATCTCAAGCAACCTTCGCTTCGCTGTACCATTCATTTTTGGCTGCATCTGTATGGCTGTATCTGTCACAGGAAATTTTATGTGCCTGAGACTATTCGCTAGTACTGAGGCACTGAATGACCAACGTTCACACTGTTTTCCAGTATTTCTCTGGGCTAATTTATAATCTGTCTAGAAGGCTTTTTTCCAGCTTTCCATAGGGGGTGGCCATATACAGGTGGCCAACTGAGAATAGTTCTTGGCCTATGGTAGTTCCCAAACCATATCTGAAAATTATTAGCTATTGGCCTGTGCAAAAACTGTACAGGGGCTATTCTAAAATGAATCGTATACAGTACAGATGATTGTATTCCAGTGCCCAGAAACACTCACTGGCATTTTAATTTACCAACCAGCATAGAGGAAACCTACAGTTCTTCTGTAATCTCTTCTTGACTTGTTTTTCTGCAAGCTTTGAGCTGGGATGGAGGAGTTTTTTATTTATCACTCTTCTGGGTTTTTTTGTGATATATGAAGCCTTTATTTTTTTCCTAATACTATTGTTAATTTTAGTCTTGCTCTATCCTTGTAGGTGAAAAAAGTTCAGCTAAAACTGGAATCTGTGCCATAATGACGGGAAATAAATTTCTCATTAATTCCTGACCTGTCTTGGAAGGGAAAAAAATAATCACTGGCCTGTATCTATTCTGTTTCTCCTCAATTTGAGTCACTGCAGGAGGCAAATGAAATTTCTCTTCTAGCGCTCGAGAGAAAACTTCTTTCCTGGGAGCAACAAGTTTTCTGTTCCTTTGCTCTTCATTCCCAAGAGCATCTTCTGTGAGGAGATTAAGGACATGAAGTGCAGAGGTGGGATGTCGTTAGGAACGTGGTCAGAGCCAGCCACCATTGCAGCTAACCACAAATGGCCATTGGAAGAGGGAATGAGTACAAATAGCTTTAGGAGATACACAAGTCATTGTGAGAGGAGAAAACTGATGTGAGAGGGTCTGGCAGAAAGGCTGCAGAACAGAGGCTGCCACCTTGGGTAGGAGTAGAAGCTCTGGTGAGCAGGGTTCTTCTGATGTTTGGAGGAGTATTTAGTTAATTACTGAGGGTGAGTGTCTACATGCTGATGTGAAAGCTCTTGTAGCAGAATTAAAATAATGATATGCTGTATTTCAGAGAGTCAGCAGTAACAGCCGTGACATAAGGGTAGGATTGACTTAGGACAAGAGGGATTAAAAGTGGAGATAAGCACAAACCCAATATATAACATATATTTTACTAACACAACTTTGACCGAAACATTACTAATTCTAAAAAATCTGCTTTGTGGCTTGTTAACTTTGTGGCTGGCAATTTTAAGAGGTAAATAGCTCAGATGCAAATAAATCGGTATTTTCTAATTGTAGTCTCTCCTGTTTGTTTTCTGCTTCTCGGTAGCCACCTGTAATGTGGCAATAACTCAAGACTAACACTTCCCAATCCCCCACCTTATTTTCTACCTCTTACAACAGCAGAAGCAACTGAATCAGCAAAGCTACCAAGAGTGCCTATGTTACACAGTATTGATTCATTCCCTGAGCACCCATTCATTTGGGCATGGAGTAAGGAGGTAGGGTGTGTGGAGGGGGAGTAATGATTTAATTAGAGACCAGACATTCAGAGCAAAGAGTATGGCATTGACATAGTCTTAATTCTGAAATTTAGATGATACATACTTGCCTTGAGCCAATGGAGTTAGTAAGTAACCTTTGCTAGTTTTGTGTGTCTTGCTGTCATCTACTGCATGGACTACCTGTCCCTTTACTTATTTTCTCTTACATCCTCACTGAGTAAATGTTAACTTACTGTATGCAAAGGAGAGGTAGATTTGAAAATAAGAAAGCTGTTACGTGTCTCTTTTTTGAATTTCAAAACAGTTCAGACACTCATCTTTACGAGATTTTAATCTCAGTCCTAGGTAGGATTCATATTTTTGTGCTTTCTGGGTATGTCATAGATTCCAGTGTGATAGCGAGGCTCTAATTCAGCAGTAGTATTTACTTGTCTAGGCCTGCGTCTGGAATCTGTGCTGGTACATCTGAGACTGGGCTTCATATGTAACACTCACGCATGAAGCTTTTGTAGAGAACTGTGAACCTCCACAGCAAATAGCTGTGAAGCTATTTTGTTTTGGGTCCAAATAGTACATAGCAGGGTGGAAATGTGCTCCATAAGAAGATTCATATTCTTCAGACCAACAGACTTCTTCTGAAGAAAGATGGGACTTGAGACAAGATTTTGTATCTTCTGTAGCTGCTTGATCCAGCCTCTGCCATTTCCATCTTCCACACTGTGGCAGAGGGAGCTTTCAGAAGAGTACATTGTGAGTGTTACCTCACAAGTGGCTGTACCATAGGCACAGAAGCCTGTTTGCAGAATGGAGACATCTGCATGCCCAGGTCTCCTGCCCCGCCTCGATCTGGTGGTGCAGGGTCTGTGCTGAAACTCATTAAAAGCCCAAGAAGCTTAAATGTCTCTCCAAAGAGCCTAAAGGCTGTTTAGATGTGTAAGGGAGATCAAAAGAGAAGGGGAAGAAACACAGCCTTAAAATTAATTTTATCGTGGAGTGGTGTAAAAAAGATGGTTCCTGGTTTACCAGTTTTCTATTTATTAAAAGAATGTATTTTAGAGAGGGGGTGCCATAAAAGCTTTCTTATATAAAGACGTATCAGTTATTTAGAAAAAGCCTGAATTGCAAATATAGGGAAAATGTGAGCTTGTGGGATGATGGATAGATAGCTGATATTATAATTAGCTGTCTAGTCACTTAGTATTTGAATCTCAGTATTACTTTAAAGATTATTTTCCTCAAGGTACTTATTTAAACTCATGTTTTCAAATTGGGAAAATGATTTGTAAATGGTTGGTTTGTCTGGTCATTAACCACAGAAGATTTTGAGTTAAATTACATGGCATTGGCTTTTCTACTTTTAAAGCTAAGCTTGCTTACAGAGAGTAATAATTTCTGGTTCACACTGCAGAAGATACTGGGTGTTTTTCAGAGTAATGTCTGTCTTCAAACAGTGCAGACAGATGGCAATGACTTTACTAACAGGCACACTATTACTTCATGGAAAAGGCAAATCTCAAACTGATGTGCCAACGGCATCTGCAGACTAAGTGTGTTGTAATGCCAAGCACAATTTTGGTGTAATTTCCTTTGTTTCTTTTTAATTGTGTTACCCTTGTAAGGCCTTGCAGGCCTGTGGGAACAACAACCCGGCATTCCCTCTAGTGGCCGCTAACCAAACAGGGAACCATTTCTCTAACTTGTGTTAACATTTTTTCTTATTTTCCTGCACAGCTATGTTAGCAGCTCTGAAAGGCTGAACTGTTGCAGATGCCAAATTACAGCAAAGATTCTGAGACAGGATTTAAGAGACATTCTCACTTCTGGAATTATGTTGACAAAAGAGTAAGAAAGAAATGCTTTTCTTGGAAAAATCCCAACAGTTGCAAAATACTGTAACTGTCCAGCAGTTTCTAAAATATTGTCTATTTCTGCCTTGTGCGTGTACTTGCCTTGTATCACATCATGTGTAGTAATTAATCTATTTTGTGATGAAGATGTGGTCTCTGGAGGAGTCTTGCGTCTCTAATCTCCCAGAGTTACTGGGTAAGTGGGAAAACGTCTTAATAGTAATGTTTAACCAAACCAAGCTGTTATTTTGGCAATAAAGGTATGGGACTATCCGGGAGACACTACTGGACTGATAAACCTGCACGGATTGAATTTATTTTCTCCCTTCCACCCCAGCTTATATTTTGGGCCTAACCTCCCAACAGTGTCTTTTCAATGAAAGAGAGGCGAGGGACGAGGCCCGAGCGGAGGCCGAGCGCAGCTGCTGACTCATTCCCTGACCTTTAGCAACCTCCTTTGCCCTCCGCGCCGCCGCCGTGACTCGGGCCCAGCGCGGGCCCGTTCCGCACGGCGGTGCTGGGGGCGNCGTGGGCAGGCGCGGGCGGCGGTGGCGACTACAGCTCCCAGAGTGCTGCTGCGCGTGCCGGCGGAGGCATCGGCCAATCGGGGCGCCGTATGGAGATGATTGATGTGCGGCGCGGTGCAATCCGCTGTGCAAGAGAGTCAAAACATGCCCGCCCTCCGGGCGGAGTCCTGACAGGCAGGCCAGGCAGCCAATAGAAATCGGCTTCGAATTGAGCAACGTCGTCTCTGGCCATTCAGCGCCCGAGCAGAGCCCGGCGGGGGCGGGACGCGCCGAGAGGACGGGGCGGGAGGGCAGCCGAGGGGAGCTCGGTAATGGCGACGGGTTCGGTAAGTGGTACAAAGTTTCGAGCTGCCGGTTTTCGGGGCTGTGAGGCGCCGGCGGGAGACGGGAGGGGCCCGGGAGGTTGGAAGGGAGTGGTGGCGGCCGCAGGCCGAGCCCAAGCGGCCGCTGGGTCCAGGCTTTTGACGGCGACGGGAACCCCGGACATTGTTTACTGTGCGCCTTCCCTGACCGGCCCGGCGGAGCCGCCACCCTCCCGCGCCGCTGGGTTGAAACTCACAGGGTGTGCCGGCCACCTCTGGGCCCCTCCAAACCACAAAAAAAAGCAGAATAGAGGGGGTATCCCCCCCTTTGGTTTCCCTGGGGAGCGGCTGTCCGCCCCGCTCTGTCAGAGCAAGGGCGGTGTGCCCGCTGCGGGAGCAGCGGCCGTGCGGGATGGGCAGTGTTTGGGGTGTCCGTGGGTGCGGGAAAGCCCCGCGGGGGGAGCGGCGGCCGGGGCGCGGGGGGGCCCCCCCCGGGCCGGTGTTACGCAGTTCGAATGAATGGGGCCGAGCGCGCGTGCGCCGTGCGGCCGCGGGTGTAAACAAGGTCACGTGACGGGTGGGGGGGCGGCCCTGAGCGGGGTTTGCGCGGGGGCTCCCGGGGGGCTCCTCGCGGGGGTCGCGCTGCTCCGCCGCCCCCGAGCCGCCCCGGGACACCGGCCTCAGGGGCCCGCAGCGGGGCTGCGGCTGCGGGGGGAGCGCGGCCCGCCCTGCGTCAGCGAACAGGCCGCTCGGGCTTCGAAAACATGGTGAATCACGCTCTGCCTCGGCTGCGCGCTCTGGCACGGCCCGGGATGTGCAGCGAGGATTCCTGATTAAAGCAGCTGCGCCAGGAAAAGTCCCTGGTGTAGATCCAGTCTTGCCAGTATGTTGTGTTTTGCTTGGAGGAGCTGTTCTCCAAATTAAACTCCGTCCAGCTTATTGCTCAGGCGTAGACCTGGCCTGAAACTTCGTCAGTGGGTTGGGGGAAGAAAGGCAAATAGCAGAAGGAAAAACACCACGGGAAGCATTTCCACCCAGGCATTCCTGCGCGGTGCGGTTTGGGTGGATGCTGCCCAGTTCCTGCTGAACCCCTTCTCAGCCACAGTCTTTATTTGCTTTTCTCTCAAATTCATTTTCCTCCCTCAAAAATAGACATGGTTCAGTTAATAAGGTGTTTGTCAATAGTGCCATTTGTTTTAGTATGACAAATTAACTTACTTTAAAGCACAAAATCGTAATTCCATTTAGCTTCCAAAGACAACCACAGTAATTAAAGTCCTGTGAAGCATGGTTTTAGACAACACCTGATGCAACAAATTTTCAACATAAAGTTGAATTTTTAAAAATATTTACAAGCTAATTACAAGCTAAAAAGTATTTACAAGCTAATGACCAATCCCCTTCATGTTTAAACCATTGAAAAGCTGAGGACAGGAGAAGGAAGTGAAGTCCAAAGCAGGCTTTAACCAAGTAGAATAAAAAAATTGAAAAGTAAAGTTGGGCACTTTCTTTGTTTTTCTTTGTGATTTTCTTTCAGTTTCTTCGTAATTCATTTGTTAGAGGATTTTTTGACTTTTGTACACGGATGGCTTTGGTTTAGAGAAATTCTTGTGACTTGAAGAAATAATTAATTTCTCAAACAAGTATCTTTCTTGTCAGACTAGCATTTTTTATCTCTACCTTACCTCTGACCTTTAGAGTGTTGGGACACCAGGACACGTACTTTCAAGTCTTGGCACCTGGCAGGAAGGAAGGAGAAGGTAACAGTCCAGAAATAAGTTTACCTCTTCATTTTGGCAGGAAAATGGGAAAGGAAGAGAGGAAAAAATAGAGGAAAAAAACAGGGCAGAAGAGGGGAAAGGGAAGACGTAGATAAGCCAGAAAAACAAGGAGTGGTTTTTCGGAGTTGATTAGTTGGAGATAATCTTCAAGGTCCTGACCTGTACTACTTAGGTCTGGTTTTTCTGTTCAGAAATAACTGAGCTATCTGGTCTTGCGGTGTGCTATAATATTACTGTCTCTCATGGGTGACAGGGGTATAAATTGTGTTAAAGATGTTTCTTGGAGCTGAAAATAGTGTCACTGATAGTTTGAATTGTATATTCTCATTTCTCTGAGCTTTTGCCACCTTAAAATCAGAATAAACTGGTGTAGCTTTGTAGTAATGCCATTTGAGTAGAACCAAACATCTTTTTTATGTTTAGCATGCAAGTTTATGTAAGTTTTGCATATATTTGAAAGATAGGAGATCAGAAGGTTAGAAATTTTCCAGTCAAAACCCTCCTGGACACGATCCTGTGCAACCTGCTGTAGGTGAACCTACTTTAGCAGTGGAGGGGGTTGCCCTAGATGACCTCCAGAGGTCCCTTCCAACCCAGTCATTCTATGATATGAAAATATTACACTTTTTTAAGCTATTGTTGGTATTTCTCTAATGTAGCTTACTTAGTTGACATGCATATGGCAGACTTTTCAGGTTTTCTTTCTTACTAAGCTGTGTTTTCTGCTCTTTCGTGACAGATTCATGATTACTTTTTCAAGGACACTTCATTAAAGTACACTGTAATCATGTTATGGTAGCTTTAATTCATGCTCATCTGAAAAAAACCCGCAGTAGATAACCAAATCAATAAAGATTGGATAACATTGTTTGCCAGCTTTTAGAGGCAGTGGTTGTGTAGAATAAGCACACAGTTCTCTGCTGAAGATGATTTAAAACAGTGGGTTTGGTATAAACGTTACAATACTGGGACTTGGGGAAATGAAACTGCGGTGAAATCTTTTAGTACAAGTAAAGGCTTCTTTATCTTTCCATTTGCAACACAGCTAAGGATGTTAGGAGTCCAGTGTGTTTGAGACTCTTCCTGTAGGCCAGAGAAGGGAAGGGCAGTGGAAAAGGCTTCTGCAGAGACACCAGTGCTGAAAGGGCAGCTAGAGAAAATGTGGGCCTGATGCTAAATGGCAGCGGAGACCTGATCTCACAAGGTTGAGGATGGCATTTTTGCTTTAATCTTCATTTTCCAGGCCTGTTCCCAGGTTCCTCAAGTCCCTGGGTGTAGCAACTTGCCTCTGACAGAGCGAGAGACTTCTTTCTCTGTGGTAGAAGCGGAGCAAGTGAGAGGGGCAGGCCAGTTCTGTGAGGCAGCTGCGCATGAGGCAGTGGGACCAGATAGGATCCCTCTGGGTGTCAGTCATGGGTCACAGAATGTTTTGGGTTTGAAGGAACCCTAAAGGTCATCTAGTTCCAAGCTCCCAGCCCTTGGGCAGGGATGTGTTGTGAGGGTGGTGTCAAAAAAGCTGTGGATTTGGTGGCAGGATGGCTCCCAATAACTGGAAGAAAGAAAATGTCACACCCAGCTTCAAGGAGGAGGATATGGGGAAACTACAGGCTGGTCAGCCTTGCCTTAGCCTTCAGGAATATTATGGGGCAAATTCTCCGGACAGCCATGTCTACCCTCTTCGTAAGACAAGAAGTTGTCTGGGAATATCCAGGACAGATTAGCCAAAATCAAATCTTGTCTGACCCATCTGATTGCCTTTTGTAATGAGCTGAGTGGCTTAGGGTACCAAGTGAATGTTGTTTATCTTGGCTTGAGTGGTGGTTGAGGAGATAACTCCAGACTCTTGGAGGCAGTGGGAAGTTCAAACCTGTGTAAGGAACAGCTTCTTTACAGCAAGAGTGGTTACTGGAACAGGTTCCTGGGAAGTGCCAGGAAATCTCCATCTGTCTAGATACTAGAAACTCAAGTGGCCAGGGTCCCAGGCAGCCTCTTGACTTTTGAGTTAGCTCTGTTTTCTGTAAGGATTGTACAAGATCATGTCTGGACACCCCTAAAATATGCTGTGATAGTCAACAGACTAATAAGGATTTAGGGCCCTGGTAATGAAGTAGTGTATCAGATGCAACTTAAAACAGTTCACATGTACACAATTTTCTAACCTCTCTCTTTCTAAAGTCAGATACTTTGGAGCATCCTAACATGGTGTGGGAAGTGAAGACAAATCAAATGCCTAATGCAGTTCAGAAACTCCTTCTGGTAGTGGACAAGAGAACTTCAGGGATGAATGAGTCACTGGAGTTGCTGAAGTGTAATGAAAACTTGCCCTCTTCTCCTGGATATGCATCCTGTGATGAGCACATGGAACTTGGTAAATAACATGATTTTTTTCAGAAGAAGCTGAATTCTGAAGTTTATTTTAGATGTCCTATACTGAAATGACTGGAAGCTGACTGAAAGAGATTGCTGATTTTCAACTTGCGTAGGGCCGGGAATTGTGACATCTGAAGGTCTTACTTTGCAGTCACTTTTCCCTTTAACGCATTTCCAATTCTGACACACTGGCCTGTTGACTCAAATGTGTTCTTGAACTCAGAGCCACAAATTTCTGCTTCTAATCCCCAGAGGAGCGGCGCTTTTTTGGCACAAAAAAAACCAAACAGAAAGCTCAAGAGCTCCTCCTAAAGGGAAATGATACTGCTTTATATCTGCTGCAAATAAAGATTCTGGGATAGAGGAACCTCAGTCCTTACATATTGGAGAAAAACAGCATATACTTTAGAAAGTATTGATATAATCGGTGAGATATTGAAACATTTAATGAAGGTGTGGAGTGATTAAGAATATTGATACTTAGTTACATGACAGCACATAGCACAGACTTCTCTTAACAAGCTGGGCTCTTTTCTGCTATTCTGTATGGGATATGAAAGGTATATATTATTGATAGGAATTCACCCTACCAGGCTGTATACCCAGCTTTCATGATTTATTTAATCTGAGTCATTTAACTCCAGTTCCCTGGTGGAAACCTTTTAGCTTGAATATGGTCTGATGTTGAATTTTTTTAGTGTCACACCTTCAAGGACAGATTAATTTAGTTGTCTTTCATGGAATGTTTTAGTATTTTAGTGAAGCATGTTGGTTTTGAATAATTCTGCAGTATAGGTCTGTGTAAATTGGTCAATCTGGTAAAAACTTTAAAATCAGAACTACATTTTTATCTAGTTAGCTAATTTTTTCTTAAATTTCTCATGTGAATATATAATCAACTAGAGATGTTACTATTTCTGTGGCCATTTTTATGAATAGGGTTTGTGAAATGTTGGTAGTTGTGATATGAGAAAATAAAATTACTTTATTGTGGTTCCTTTTTGATTTTAATTTGCAAAATTTGATGTCAGCTAGAATTGAGAATAATTATGGTAATTTGTGCATATCTTTGTAGATGACCTTCCTGAATTACAGGCTGTGCAGACAGATTCTACCCCACCTGCACTTTTTCAGCTTGGTGCTGATGTTTCACATCAGGAATGTTCAAGGCCTTCATGGAGCCAACATACCTCAAACAGCAATCCAGAAAATGCTTATTCTTGTGAGAATGGGGTGAACTGGTTGACAGAATTAGCAAATATAGCCACAAGTCCTCAGAGTCCTTTGATGCAGTGTGCTTTTTATAACAGGTACTGACACTCATTTCAATTTTGAACTACAGAGATTTATAATACTGTCTCCAGAAACATTTCCTTCACTCTTTACACCTTCTGACTTTGAACTGGAGCCCTATTTTTCGGTCTTTTTATTTGTTCTGTGAAAGCATGCACAGAACTTGTCTCATAGCCTGGTGCAAAATCTGCTTAGCTTCCAGCCATGAATGACATAGGATGATATAAAGACATTGCCTATCCACAGCAGGCTCAGAAATTATGGACATTTACCTCATGTGGAGCAGCGGATAAAAACTAAGAGGAATTTGTTATTCCTCTTTATATATATAAATTATATATATATGTATGTAATTATATATAATTAGAGGAATTAATGCTTACCAGTGCACAGACTTCAGATTTTTTTTTTAAACAGCTAGTTGGAAATCTAATGCAATGCGTATTTTAGTGATAACTGTCTCAGCTTTGTGATCTGTAAATTCTGTAAGGTTGTGAGCAGCAAGTGTGGGATCTTGGAAATTTCTGGGCTTCACATTTTATTGTACAGCTTTTCTTAGGTTTATAATCAGAAAATTCAATGCAATACTGTTAATAGTCATGGAATTGAGATTTAATCATTTGGACAGAGCAGATGTCTTTATATTCTCTCAAGAGCAGGGTATTTGCTTCAAGACCTGTGTAAAAACTTCAGCACTGTGATAAGGAGATGCCACTGTGGAAGTGCTGTTGTCATTTGGGTGCTATATAGAACCTACGCAGGAGTTATGCTAAACATTCTCTTTGCCTGAGCTTGCACCCTTTAATCATCCCATTGGAATACTGGTGTGTGGGAGGTTTATTTGGTATTCAGCTCATGCAAACAGAAATATTTGCAATAAAAGCATTTTAGAGTAATGGCAGCAAAGTCTCATATTGTCTTAATCTGAGATCCTTTAGAATACATGTTTCTGTTGCAGATCATCTCCTGTTCGCATAATAGCAACAAGCAAAAGTTTACATTCCTATGCACGTCCTCCACCAGGATCTTCAAACAATGATCCCAACTTCTCCAAGAATGATGTGGATGAAACACCAGTCAGACATGAAAGGGTGAGTTGTTCTGAAACATTTTAAAGTAAACCCATGAGTAATGGGTTTTTTGAAAAGGGTAACGGGTTTAAAAAAGAAAAACATATGTATAGTGTTAATACTATTGCTATTTAAGTTAGATTTTCTGTTACTTTTCTTTTTACCAGACAGGGTAGGCTTGTAGTGCTCATTTTTTTTGTGACGAGATCACTTTCTGAGAAAGCTCTGCTTCTATTGTAATTCCTTCTATAGTAAGCTTTAAAAAACTATGTTAACTTGTTTGATGCCTCAGAAGGAAATACGGATCCCTCTCCTTTTAGATGCACAAAGGAGTCCTGTGTCTCCTTTTCCCTTATATTAATTTCTATCTGAAATTCGTCTGTTAACAACACTGAATTTTCTCCAGTGATTTATCTACAACTGCCTTGAGTCTACAGCTTTCCAGTAACTGGACCATAGAGTAATGTGCTTTGAGTGATTCTGTTGATGACCAAGGAATGATGAGGTGTAAAATGCTCATACATGAGCATAAGATAATCCATAGGGGTGAAATGAGTCTCAGAGAAAGAAACCCAAAAATGTCAGGCTGTATCTCAGAAAAGGAGATGAAAACGCTTCATTCACATTTACTGCATTCCTTTGATCTTTGTCTTCATGTTACATTCCTATTAGTATTTAAGGCAAAATGATGCCACAAATGCAAATTAGAGACTGTCTTAAGACATGTAAGACCAGCCCTAAAATACTCTGCAGTAAAATACCAACACCATTTTGCTTTTTTTAATAGGCGAATAGTGAATCAGAATCTGGCATTTTCTGCATGTCATCACTTTCAGATGATGATGATTTAGGATGGTGCCATTCCTGGCCCTCAACTGTCTGGCATTGTTTTCTAAAAGGTAAAATAACTTGTATCATGAAATAAGTATTTGTTTTATCTTGTCTTTTTTTTTTTCTTGTAGCACAGACTTTTTTACCTAATACTAACGTTCTCTTTTCCTTGAAAAAATCTGTTAGGCTCTCGTTTGTGCTTTCATAAAGGACGCAATAAAGAATGGCAGGATGTTGAAGAGTTTGCAAGATCTGAAGGCTGTGGAAAAGAGGAAAATCTCCCAGTCAGTCCTTACAAGGTAGCCGTTAGTTCTAATAAATTCACTGCAATACCTGTAGCAAATACTTAGTTTCTTACACTACCCCGTGCCTTTAATTACTGTCTCAGGAAAACAGGTTGACATTAATGTTGTTTAGAGCAGATCACTGTGCTATTTGAGTATCTCATTGTAAAGCACTTGAACTGAATTAATTTATGTATGTTTTGAATGTTATATCATCTTTATTAATTTCTAGCAAGATAGAAATGCCAATTAGAATATTGTTATTTTTTAATACAATGTATGATGATGAGTATACACCCATAGTATACACAGATACATGCTTTTCTTGGGGGAAATTTTTTGAACTGTATATGTGTTAACAGGACTATGGTTCCAATGGTTTGAAGTTGATTTCTCATGAAGAAAGCATTTCCTGTGGTGAGTCAGTGCTGAAGCTGACTTTTGATCCTGGCACAGTGGAGGATGGCTTGCTTACCGTAGAATGCAGACTCGATCATCCATTTTATGTTAAAAATAAAGGTATGAAATACCTTAAGTACACTTGGTTGTATATTAAAATATTCTCAGAAAGTGATTGCAGATTTTGTTGGCATCCCATACTGTTCAAGAAAGTGATAAAAGTTGTGGTGTAGAAAAATTACTGTCTTTGTAAAGAAATCCAGAACATGAACAAACAAAAAAACCTGTAAAGCCATAAAGCTCCAGGAAGACTGCTTATCTCTTAAGGAAAGATTTGATTGAGTATATCAATGGAGCTCAGGAAAACAGAAAGAACAGGGGGGGGAGAAAGGAAAGCTGCAAATAAGGGAGGCTTTTCTCACTTGCTAAACATGGAACTTTTGATGGTAAAAATTTCCAGGTTTTGATTCTTTTTTTGCTAGAATGAGATTTTATTTGAGATAAAAATAAACTGTTTGCAGTAAGAATTCCCTAAGTAAGTGTTTCTGATTTTTCTTTTGGGTGAAACTACCTCAGAACAGTTTATAAAATTACATAATTTCAAGATACAGGATTGCTCCAATGAAGAACTGGAGAGATTGTCTGGCCGTTTGTCTAATTTAACTCTTTACCACTTCAGGTTGGTCATCTTTTTATCCAAGCTTGACTGTGGTACAGCATGGCATTCCATGCTGTGAAATGCATCTTGGAGATCTGTGTCTACCTCCTGGACACCCTGATGCCATTAACTTTGATGATTCAGGTGTTTTTGATACATTTAAAAGGTAATTTTTGGATAAAGTGGCCTCAGTGGTTCTTGTATTTAATGAGTAGGCACCTTAAGTCTAGAACAATTTTAAGCATTATAGAGAATAGTTTTGGTAATACGAGATAAATGATAGGGAAAAATAAATACTCAATACTAGGAAAGCTGTGTAATTATGTGCTCTGCTAAATTGCAAAGTAGTGCCTTGGAGTGAAATAACTTTTTAGCCTCTTTTTATGATAGTTTAGGACAGATTAAATAAAACAGCAAAAATATATATTGTCTTTATAAATTCTCCAGGTAAAGTGGATTATGTTTGAAAAACCTAGTACTAATTTCTGACACTAGTATGTCTGCTAGCTGTTATCTCATGCTTCATATGCAACACTATGTCTGAATTATCAGAGTAGTTTCTTAGTGGTAGTGCATGTGCAATGACTTTAGAATACAGTATGTTCATAATTAGTTCTTCTTACTTTTGTATATTCTGGTTTTGGGGATTCTTTCATGTTAGATCAAACTTACCTGACTTCAGAGTTTGATTAATATTGGGGTTTGCCTGAGCTAGAGCTTCAACCAGATAACCTTCAGAGGTCCTGTTCAACATAAATTGCTGTAAGATTCTAATGAAATAATAAAGATTTTTCCATACTATATTGGGATTTTAAGGTTTAGTAAAATCCATATTTTCCTATCATGTTAGTGCCTTTTTAGCATCTGTTTTTAATCCAGTTGCGCTTCAGTTTTTTACAATAGAAAACAAGGAATTTAAGATGCTGTTTGCAGTTCAAGCCGTGGGAGCTCTTGTATGATTTCAGTCTGGCATAGAGCGAGTTCAGATTGCTTGGCTTCGCTCGTTTGCTGTCTGGGGTTTTTTCTTCTTATTAACTCCTATTGTGAACTGCATATGTAGAGAGCTGTTAGAATCATTGTAGCTGCATGTCACTGAAAAATCTGGATTTCTGGCTCCTTACTAATTTGCAGCCCAGCTGAATACTACCTTCTGCTTCTAATTCCTTGTCTTTCTGGGCAGAAGGGAGTGACTGAGAAAGGAACATGCAGCAGCTGCAGCTGTGATAACAGGACAGAAGAATTAAAAACAAAATCCTGTTGCTGTGTTATGGGATGATTAGGAGTAGGAAGGGTGCTGGCCTGTTGTAGAACACAGAGGACCTTTCTCCTTATCTCGTGAGAGCCTGCAAGATGGTCAGCATTATCCCTTCTTTGCTGCTTTGTACTTCGCTGAGGGATGCTGGAGGCCATTCATAAGCTCCACTTTTGTGCATGATTCTGTCCCATGAGAGGAGCTACCTTTGCGGATGGCGGCTGAACTGCCACATGCAGCATTTCCTTGCTAGTAGCTCTACTTAAGTGTTCGCAAAAAAGCTCTTCAAAACCCTTACTTTGGCCATAAATCATGCAAGTATAGCCACACTGAGCAGTGGGTAAGAGGAGCCTTAGCATATATACATTTTATGTTTATCTTGTGGTAGTAGCTTAGTGGTTTAGATTTATGATTGAGTAGCCCCTTTCCAAGTGTGTTTTCCCCATATAGCATGCTAAAAACAGCATAGCCTGTGGTTCCCACCTGGAAATGGTAATAGATAGTCTGTGGAGTTAAACTGCTTCTTTAGTGATTAGGAGTTAATTGCAGTTGTTGGTCAGCTAAAAAGTGCAAGAGTTTGTCGTATTTGGAGGTCTGAATTTTACGGAAACAAGTCACCTAAGTTCAAATACCTTGAGGAGAAATGTCGCGGTTTTGTCACTAGAGGGCAGGCGTTTGTCAGCACTGCACCAAATAGTGCGACATCACGGGGCTCTGAGCAGGGTTTTAACCTCACTGGAAGGTTTGTGTGTAAAATAGCATGTATTCAACTGCCTAAAGAAGTTATTTGTACAGTAGTGAATATAATATAATTTATTTTAATATAGTGGTTTCATATTTGCCCTTAATAGATATTTGCAAGTGAACTCACTGCTTATTCTTCCCTTTCTGTACTTGTCATTCACTGATCAGGTTTGATTTATGGTAAGGACACTAGATGACCTAAGGAAGTGTGTTTAAAAAGAGGATGAAGTTTGAAGACATTTTATAGTTAACTGATATATAGCTCAGGAAAGTACACAGCAGAACATGTAAAGTTGCAGTCTCCATCACTTTGGAGAAAATATTAATTTACCTCCAAAGTCTTGTTGTAGTTTTTTGTTTTTCACACTGACATCCACATCAAGCACAAATCATTACGTCACACAAAAGAGAGCAAAATACTAGAAATGTAATTCAACTGAAGAGTGAACAGATATTTAGGGATTTTACATGACAATTACTCGATGGCTTTATGATCTGTCTTTTCCTTGTAGTTACGATTTTACCCCGATGGACTCCTCTGCAGTGTACGTACTCAGCAGCATGGCTCGCCAGCGTCGCGCTTCGCTGTCCTGTGGGGGATCAAACAATCAAGATGCTGAGAGATCAGAATGCAGTAGCAAAAACTGTGCCTCTGCTGCATCGTCACATCTTTCCTCCAATCCTTTGTACAGCAAAGCTGGCAAAAGCCACAGCTCAGGGACTGCAAGTACTGTGAGTGCCACTTCTCCAAACAAGTGCAAAAGACCAATGAATGCCTTCATGCTTTTTGCCAAAAAATACAGAGTTGAATACACTCAGATGTATCCAGGGAAAGACAACAGGTAATGATACAAACTGTAGTTCTGATGTTACTGGTGAGTTAGAAGAATATCTGTGTCCCACCTTTAGATTTAAGTAGCCTGAATTTAGCATTTGAAAGAAAATGTGTGTTTTAAGAACAAGTTTTGAAAGATGTTAACGTAAAGAGTAATTTATGGGTGGACTGTGAATATGTGCAGTACTCAGTGAACTTGATACAAGACATTTTTGGCAAACTTACTTTCTGAGAAAACGTTTGGGTAAAGCAACTGATACTTGTATATGTGTGCACTGGCAGAGGCACAAATACAGAACAGCCTTTGCTTACAGTGATGAGGTGCTCTGTTCGTGTGCTGTAATGAAAAAAGGGAGTTTCTGGTTCTTCTGATTAAGTCTTGACATATTATTGCAAATTGGTCATCAAGTTACAAGCATTTATTTCCAGTCTGTATATCCTGTTGAAGAATGGCGTACTGATAGTTAGGGTATCTCAAAGATCATATCCAGACAGCACATTGCCAAATTTTGCTTGCCCTAAAGGCATTCAACAATCAGCTGAAACTTGCAGGAAGAGTTGTATGACTGTGTTTGGGGAACAGGTCTTTGTTAGTTTGTTCTTTTGTTCTCAATCTCTAGCACATTTGCTTCTAAACATTTATAAAGATTGCCATTACCTATGTTTTAAGTAGTATTTGGTGCTAATTGTGCATATGAAACATATGAACATGGACTAATCTTAGATTTTTTTAATGTATGTAATTTTATAAAAACTGTTACTGGAAAAACTGCATTGTGACATAATTCTAGAACTAAATCTGGTAAAAATTAAAGTTGACAGGGCTTTGAAAGAATTTTTACTATTGTATAATGTTCTAATAAGAAGGCTGTAACTGGTGCTGAGATATAAAATCCTGCCAGACAAATCCCAGCCAGCCTTGTGTGTCCTGACAATGATGTTCTGTAATGTTTATAGTAAGTTCAGTGAAGCAGATCTGCTGCCTTCGCATTCATTGCAACTATGAATGAGAAATGGAACAGAATGTCAGCCAGGAAAGTTTATGATGGTTATATATTTAATTGAAAATGCTGATTTCAAATGGATGCAGTGAACTGGAGCTGCGGCTGCAGGGATGTGAAAATGAATTGAATATTTCAGTGAGCAGGTTTACCTTGAAGGGAAGTGATGACAAAGTTACAAGTATGGTTCAAAATGCACTGCTCACTGTCCTGCTTGGAAGGCAGTGCATTTGGGTGCAGTTTTGTGGCATCCATAAAACACAGGATGGCAGAAATAGCATTAGTGATAATTGATACAGGCATTCAGCTACTGTCACTCCAGTGTTGCTGAGGCATTCATTAATTTAGCTGTTGGGAGGCAACTCTCATGTTTTTTAAATGTAAGTTTGTGTTGTTTTCAGATTTCTGTGTAGGTCTTATAACATAGCAGCCACTTCTGTACAGTGGAGTTCTTAGGTTTGCTGCAGTTATTTCCTTACGGGAGTAAGAAAGGATGAACTTGAGGTATTCTGAGTTAAACGGTCTGTTCTGAGACAAAGCAGCTCAAGGCATGTCAGCAAGACAGTGAGCTTGTAAACTTTCAAAGCACAAATCAAGAGTCACATGATACTTAAAACTACTGTGGACTGCAAGACTGTTTGGAAAACTGGTGTTAGGGCTGCACTTGTTTATTTTCTAGATATTCTTCACTGTAACACTAACTATAGTTGGACTTGGTTGTGTGTTCAGAAATTCTTTAATTTGAGTAGTGGACCTTCTAGAGATGAGGGAAATAGTATTTTTGTTTTGAAATAAAAAGATTTAATGGTGCATTTTTATTTGGAAAGGCAATGGCTTTTACAGCAGACCTGCTCTCTCTGGGTCATATGTTCCTTCTTGAGGGTGTGAGTGATCCAGCACAAGCTGGTGACCCAGAGCAGACAGGTTTCTGTTGCTATGCCTCTGGATACTGTCAAAAGATGAAAAATCTGCTAATTAAACTGGGTGTGTTTGCTTCTGAGGAGAGACCAAAGATACTGGTTCTCAGTCTGGATAGAAAACCAGAAATTCCGTTGCCAAAGAGGCTGTGCCAATGGGCTTGATGGCGATGGGATGTGGTGTGCCCTGGAGGAGTTTGCTCTAAGGAGTCACCAGAGCACATGACAGCACAGGCTCAAGGGCTGTCTGGGAACTTTGGGATGTGGTCCCCGAGTGCTCTGCAGCTCACGGAAACCTGAACGGCACCACATGGCCTTGCAGGATTCAAATCCATTTTTTTGCTGTGGTGCAGAAAAACCTTCAGGATTGCTCCATGTGCCATATTATGGAAATGGTAGATGACACTCTACTTGTCTTGATTCAGTTTGGGTATCTTTGCTGGCAGCAAGGAACTTACTAATAGGAGAAGGAAAAGGACTTAGTCGTATCCACCTTTTTCTTAGAGCCAGTCACAGAACTCTTATTGCTGTAATCTGAAGCCAAAGTGTACAAACTACTTGGTAGCTTTAATAGTCATTGATAAAAGAGCTGTTGTTTAGAGATTTTCATTCAGCTAAAAGACGGAGTTAAAGCTTTAATGGGATATTGATCCAACATTTGGGAGTGCAGTTAAGCAATGTGGCAGGATAGTACAGGGAAATGTTGTCAAAAGACCTAGAGTTTATAAGGAAAGGAATTAATTCGGCTTCAGGAAATGGTGATAGATGTGTTAGAAAACATGGTTCCCTTTGCACAGGAATGGGAACTTGACAATATGTTCCACCCAGGATGGATTAAAGGTGGAGGAAGTTACAGATATTGATCAAATAGACATAGGGACTTGCAGTTAATCAAATATTTGGCTGAGGTCATATTCCGTTCATTGCTCTAATTATTAGAGAACATATTTTCAGCAAATCTGTCATATGATCTTCTAGTATGAAAGTAGAGCAAAACAAATGTGAGTTACCATTTGGTGGTGTTTTTTTTAACATCTCTGTTTTGCTGGTTTATGCCAGTTGCTGCGTATTCAAATGTACACCCTTTGAAATGTTAAAATGTGCATTGACCCATGCTCGGCTAACACAGAAGTCTCAGCTGTTTAACAATTAAAAGAACTATGAGAAGATAATCACAAATATGATTATTAAATTTTTAGGATACAGTTGATTTCTTCCTTGTGTGTTATTTCCACATTTAACTCACATCTTCTTTAAAGTGCTCCGATAAAAAACAAACAAAAAATCACGGTATTTCTTAGCACTGTCCTGACTGTATTGTAAACATTTATCTTGCAGAGCCATAAGTGTGATACTTGGCGACAGGTGGAAGAAAATGAAAAATGAGGAAAGAAGGATGTACACGCTAGAAGCCAAGGCCTTGGCAGAGGAGCAGAAGCGTTTAAATCCTGACTGTTGGAAAAGAAAACGGACAAATTCTGTATGTTTGTGATGCAGTCTACTTCATTATGCAGTTACATGTGTTCAGATGGGTGGCTACAGTACGTTTTGTTCAGAATAAGCTGCTTTCTTAATAGCCAAAACCTTCATTTACTCCCCCGTGTTGTGTAACCTGCTTTTGGCAGTTTGGCAGGAGATGGATCAGGAGAGGGTCTGTCTGAATATTTTATGAGAGTTCTGTGAATCCTGTTGTACTGAAAGTTGGTGTGCTTGTGAAATGCAAAGGAAGAGTACGTGGTCTTTTGCTTTGAAGTGAGTTCATAAGGTTGTACCGAAACTTTTTTTCTTCCATAAAAGCTTTTTCTTTACACATTTTTCTATTTTTCTTACTGATAATTTATATCAGCATATATGAAGATACTGAGGGAGCAAAATAATTTTTCCCTGTGAATCCATTTTATTTATTACTCTATTCAGTTGTAAAATAAATACAGCAGATAACACTACTTCTGTAGGGAAATAAATTGTTTTCCGCTTTATAGAAAGCCATCAATCTAAGAGTCTGCAGCAATGTATTAGTAGGTGGTGGATGCATTAAGAAAGGCTTTCAAGCTGAAACATCAGGTAAAGCAAACATCAAAAAAAGGAGATTCTGCTTCTTCAACTAGAAGAGTAGATTGGAAGGAAAGATCCACTGAGGTGCACAAAGTGCTTGCCCCAAGTTCTTCCATTTTATGCCTGGGTCACAGCTTTAAGTGTGGTGTGGGCTTCACCTACATGGCTGGTGAAACCATCCATCCATGTGGTGTAAGATTTCATCCTCAAGTTACCCCCTTTCCTTTGATGTGTAAATGAGGCTTCTTTCTCAAGAGCATATGCAAGTGTTGCCTTAAGACTGAGTAAGAAATGCTCCAACACTGAGTTGCTTCTTTCTGCTGCACATACTTTGTGCAGTTTCCAGTTCCTTGTTGCAGAAGGTTCCACCAAATCCCAGCTGCTAGGAACAAGCTGTTTTTCTGTTCACTGCATTCTATTTTAATCAACAGTGACAGCTTCTGTTAGATTTCCTTGTGGATTTAGTTAAAATAATATTATTTATTTATTCTGCTCTTACACTACTGCAGTTTTGGGCTTTGGATGGTGAGATCACAGGCTCACCTGTTGAGTTTCAAGCCAAAGAGGAGTGTTTGTGTGTAGCTGTGTAGTGATGGGTTGGCCTCAGTAAGGCTTTCTTACCCTGCCTTGTAGTGGGATTTTCCTTGTCCCTACAGTCTTCAGGCCAAGAGAACAGGATCTGTAGAACCTGTTACCTCAGTGTTACAGCAGGAAATAACCTTTATAATTGTTTCAGTTCAGTGAACTGAACTGTTAGCAGTCTGGTAACCTTACTCAGTAATGACAGTGGACTCCAGGCTGTGACAGAGAAGTTGTGATGGTCTTTTGATGATCAGGGAATAAAACTGTCTGATTTGGCCCTTTTGTTTTCTTCTGAATACCTGACCAATCATTAGAAATACTTGTGGCTTTCAAAACAAGTGTTTGCTGCCCCTTTGCTTGGTAATTGCTAACCTGGTTTTCTCTTCTCTTTTCTCAGGGCTCACAACAGCATTAAGCCAGAATTTTCCTGTTAACTCTGTATTTACAAAATGGCTGTTGCTTGATGGCAAGAAGATGCAAGATCAAGGTCTTACTATTTGTTGTGACTATGTGTGACCATAAAATACTGGCACCATCATGGAAATGATCTGAGTGCAGATTTGCTTTTTACAATAGAACATTAAGTAAGCTAAAAACTATCAGCATTTTAAACCAAATTGCCTTATTTTTCTTCCAAACTTCATTATGTATCAGGTAATATAGGCTTGAAAATGGATATCCTGTGGTGCTAAAGTACTTTAGAAAGAGGAGAAGGAGATATGTATAAATGTTTATTTTTAAAAGAAAATGTACAAAAAGGGGAATTTTAAAATATGTAACAGCTGTTTATATACATTGATTCTTATTGCTGATTAATATGTATTGCACAACTGTATTATTAATTGCAATTCTGGGGCCTGGGATTTTCTGAAATGGAGAAGTGTATTATCAGCTTCCAGCTTCCCAGCCTGCCCTGCTGCCAGCAAGTTACCAGAACATGTGGGAATGGAGAGCCTGGTGTGATGTAGCAAGGGAGCTGCTGCTTGGGATGCCACTTAGAAAACTTGTATCCACAAGGGAGATATTTTTGCATCAGCTGGCACTAGTGAGAGCTGTCATTTCCTGGTGGAAACAATGGCCCGGGACAGGATGAAATGAATAAATAGCGTTATCTCAAGAAAAGTGGTGCTGTTGATATCATCACCATCATAGTTATAACTCTGTGTTTTGTCTTTGCCACATATTCTACAATATTTTATTTTGCCATAAGACATCTTTATGGTGGGGGCAAACTTTGCACTTAACTATATGTGCAACACTTGCACTTTACTTTTTTTTCTTCTCCAACTGTCTAAAATTAGAGCAGCTGCATTAGGATTACAATTGCTTCTGCTGTGAACATTTACAATCATGGCTTTTCCTGTACTAAACAGCTGTGCGTTGGTTTTTTTTAAGAATCACAACTGTAAATTTCAGTTTATGACACGTCTACATGATGTTGCCCCTAAGATTTTTGCACACTATATTCTTGTATATTATTTCAAATAAATTCATTAAAATTTGGTGTTGTGTATTTTATAAAAAGAAGACTAATCACGAAGTCAGCCCTGCAGCAATGAACATGTTCTGCATGGAAGTCTTTACATGAACCCATCCAAAGTATATTTTAATGCTTTGTCATTAGTGAAGAATTTCAAATACTGTTTTCAGGATTGGATAGTCAATGTTCTTTATTACAGTTTAAGCAAAAAGAGTTGAAATCAATATAAATTATTTCTAAGCAAATAGCAGTGCAATAGAGAATCATTTAGGTTAGTTATAAATATTTTTCCTTGTGTTAAAATTAGTGATTTTTAGATGGAAACTGATGATTCAAACATTTCAAAAGTACAATTTTCTGAATACGGCTAAAATGTATTCAACTGTTTAAAACCATACTTGTAGGAAAAGAGCTGGTTCCTTATTTGAGATATTCAGCAATTACACTGTAATATTTGAGTTCTAATTTTATACTTTTCTAAATTCAAAAGGAATGCTTAAGAATGTTTCAATTAGGTGTAGACTTACAGCACATGAAAGTTGTACAATTTCCTTATAATATTCCTGTATAAGTAAGTCCCTGTAATGTGAACATAAAGCAAGAAGACAGACGTTTCAGACATGAAGTAGGAAAACATTTCATTGTAAAGCTTATGTACTTGGGGATAATTTACATGAACAGTAAGTACAGATGTGGCACCAAAGCCCCCAGCTCTGTTACCGTCCACTCCCTGGTGTGAGAGCGTTGTCCAGCTGTGTTCACTGAAGGGTTGACATGGCTTTCTGCAGCAGCTGAACCATTATGGGATAGACTGGTGCAAACTCCTTTCCCTCTCTTGTTCTCACTGACTGAACATAAGCTTCCAGTGCACCACTAAAAAAAAAAAGTAAAGTAGCTAAAGCAATTAAGTACTATAAATTCAGGATCTGCAACAGAAATTAATTGCCTTCTTCCCTCCTGCAGAATTTTCCTCAGATGGTCCTACTTGTCTGTGGAAGGAAGTGAGCAAGGAAGGCCTTGCAAAGCTCTGCATAATTGTTTCATGATCTTTCTCTCCTTTCTTGCATGTTTTGAGGAGCAAACAAGTTAACATTTAAATAAGCAGCAGCATGTTGCAGATGGTTTGAAATGACAGCTCTGACGCACAGACTCGGGCTCAGTGCTGCACTGGTAACCTTTAGAAAGGGAGAGAATAATCTCCAGCTGCTGCAGACGCTGAGAGTGCAACTTCCAGCATGAAAACTGGAGCACTGATGAACACCCGCCATGCCCTGAGGTGACTCCTGGCACAGCCTTTTGAACTCCCGCCGCACGCTAACTCCAGAGAGGGCTTGGGCAAGGCACGGCCTGGCTCTCTTACACATTGTCACAGGATGTTACACACAGAGTCATCATGTGTGAACTGCACAAATAAAACATGGCAAAGCTAAAAGGGGCAACTGTGGTGACGCACTTGTCTGTACGTAATTTAACTTGCTTTACAACACAGGGTCACCTTTTAGCCAACATTCTAGTACACAGTATTGTTGAGTGACAGCATATTTGTAAAACAAACACTGTACGTGCTCATCTGTTGAGATTCCAACTTACTAATTCATTAAGTAGGCCAAGCTAGTGTTGTCACACTTAAATATAGCTTTGAATTTAATTTTCTTCTCCTTTTCTGCTTCTATTTCTTCGTGTAACAGATAAAATCATCTTGGAGTTTCCTTCTAAAACTCATTTATATTTGCGCTATTTACAGCAAAACTGACATTAAAAAAACGTACAAACAACAGACCCCATTTCAAGTGGAGACTAATACAGCTCGGGGTACCTGGCTGTTCCTCTTCTAACACGGGCTGTCACCAACAGCCCTTCCCAGCACTGCCCAGCACCAGCCCAAGGGCAGTGGGTCCTGCTGCAAATGCGGTCACTGAGCAGGGAGTGGCCAGGATGCACCAGCACTGCTGCTCTGCCAGTGAGGGAGCCCACTGGCTTTTAGTAACATGGCAGGAACATTCCCAGTCCCACTGGGAGAAGGCGGATGTTGTGCACATCTGGTGGGCGCAGGGCACGGGGGTCAAGGGAGATGGTAACACAGAGCAACCGCAGTGTTGTGCCTATAAATACACACCCACTGCTGTGGGATGGTGGGCTGTGGAGGCAGAGCTGTATTTATGTTTGCTGCTCCTTCCAACAGACAAGCCTTTGGTGGAACCCTGCATTCCTGCATGAAGACTTCATGGACCTAAGGCATCGCTGCTCCCCGGTATGTGCCTGCTGGCAGCTGGCATGATAGGCAGTAGGCAGTAAATCAAGCAAGGCTTAAGAAAAGCAAAAGTACTGAAGAGTGAGATTCAGCCCACATTTCACACACACAGGCTCCTCCTGGAGTAAGATGGTAAGAGAGGAGCAGCCAAGATCCCTGTGTGATGCTGCAGCTCCAGGAAGCCTCAGAAGAGCCCACCAAACCTGACAAACCAGAAGAGATGGTAGGAAGATGCAGGGTTGCAATACCCTTGGGTGCCTGTGAGTAAAGCTGCTGCTACATCAGCAAGGACTTGGCCCTTCCTCAGTGACTCGAACCCATCGGTGTCAGAACGTTGCTGGGAATTTCCAGCAAAGTTCATTCATCAGCAAGTGGAAGATGCTCCTGAGGCCAAGAGCCTGTGCTCAGTTCGCTGCAGAGATGAGTCTGAGCTCTGGGTTCCGAGAAGCCACTGACAGCAGTGACAGCCCAGCCCCACAAGCTGGTCCTGGGGCTGCTCCCGCTCCTGCCAGCATTTCCCATGCCCAGCAACGCCGGCGCGGATCTGTCAGCCTCGCTGTCAGCGCACACCGGGAGGAGCTGGCTGTCCCCACGTGCAGTCCCTGCTAATGGAGCTTGACAGAGAGAGAGTGAAGCGTGCAATTGTGCAACCAAGAACCCGAGGCAGCTTCACTTCTGAGCACAGGATGGGAATGAAACAGCACAGGCACAAGGTGATTCCCACCACAGCTCCTGATGTCCCTATGCAGCATCCAGACTTCACAGTCCCTCTTTGCTGAAGCCCAGGGCATATTGTCTGAGACTGGGGGGACACAAAATAAGGATGGACTGGATTACTGGAGAGTTGAGAGGCTTCAGAAAAATAAAGTTACTGAGCACAAAACCAGTTCCTCATGTTGGCCTTGGTGCACTTGAGAGCTCTTCAATTTTGATAACAACTTACTTGTGAGCTACTGCTGAGGGGTCCACACCACGTGCCAATATACAAAGTGAGGAGTCGCTTTGACTTTTTTGTACAGCAACAAACAGCAACAGAGAAGCAATCCCTTATTACAGGCAGAAAGGCAGGGAAAGAATATTTATTTTATCTAGCTAAAGTAAAGCTGACCTTTTGTACCTGGTCAGCTCCCTGAAAACCTTCAGCCTGCTCCTTCCCAATGGTCCCTGGGGAGCAGCACAGGGTCTACAGGGAAAGAGGCAGCTAAAAAACTGCTTGCTGCAGCCACAAAGTGCTTTGGGTGCAGCTCGCTTCGCTCCCAGCAAAGGCCATCAGCATCATGAACTGCAGAGAGATTAGGCACATCAACAGGTTTATTTTAAATCCCAAGATTTAGAGAGAAAAAGTGAGACTAAGGGAATGGAATAGCAGGAAATTGTGCTTTTTAGATAAACTGGCCTCTTGCGACAATGAGGGGCCAGCATGTGATGAGCAGACTGAGCAGCAGGTGGGAGATACAGGCAGGGAAAGCTCAAGGATGACATCAAGGATGCCATCCTGGTGAGGGGAGATGCTTCAGAAGAGTCAGAAGTGTCTCACATTTCCAGTCAGGTCAGCACTCAAGTGTTCTGGTCAGCAGTAATTGTTAGACATGTTAGATGTTAGTTACCTGCTACAAAGAATAGTCCCTTGTATTAAAAAGACAGCTGAGAAGCTCCTGTGACAGTTTTCTTACAGTAACTGTCATTCATCTTGCTAAATCTCTCCCCTTCCACTCAGCAGTGGCCCTGTCTTTTCCCTTCTATACACTCCTCAAAGTTTGTTGGGCTCAAATAGTTTTCTGAAGTCATCAAAAGCTGAAAATAGAAAAAAACCATATTGACCTGCTTAACTTAGAAAGCTCTAACACCTCTTGGGGAAGTTGTGGGTTGGCATCATTATCCAGATGGTAACACTGCTATCCCTTAACTGACTTACCTCCTTGCTTTGAAAAAGCCCTTGAAAAAGATTACAGAAATAACCAGATAGATGAAAGGGAGAAGCTTTACCCTAAAAGCAGCACCCAAAATCACTCAGTGTGAGCCCTTGATAATCCTTTGCCAGACTGTTATTCCCATCAGTTCAAACAAGATGGAATGAGATTTAGGCTATGCCAAGTGCCATATACCAGTATTACAGTCCCACTGTCACACCTTCTAGCAGCTTTTATCTTTTTTCCTTCTCTCCTGCCCCAAAAGAATCTGATTTAACTGGCAAAACCAACTCCATCAGTGGCAGCTAAAAGGAGTTTTGCAGGTCCCTCCTCCTGCACTTCTCTTTTACTGTGGCTTTGCTTGCATTGTTTCAAAAAGATGGAGTTAAACTTCACCAATATGACCAACCTGAGAGCATCTTAACTTACCCACTCCAAAGACAACCAGTAATATCAATACTGCAAGGTGAACTCTCAGGCATTTTTCTAAAACAGACCTTGTACACCATTACAGTGAACAATGAAAACTGAAAACAAAAGCTTTCTGAATACTCCAGCTGCATTCACTATTTTCCTGCATCCCACGGCTGCATCTTCAGTAGAAGTATTTAAACACTCTGAAGCTGAATGTTAAAAAGCCATTCATAATTGGTAACTTCACCTGAAACACTGAAAGAACAGTGTTTCTGGTAAAGCAAACTGGCCTGGAGAGCTCCCTGCTCCCTGTGCCCACCCAGGGAAGGCTGGGAGCCTACTCCCACATGGGCAGGAGTAGGAAAGCAGCCAAGAGGAGGATGAAAAACTGCTGGCAGCTGCTAAAGGCTGGGAGCGAAGAGGCAGCCACAGTCACCTGGAGCTCCACACCCTACCAGGTGACAAGGGAATCATGGCCAAGCTCAGGAAACTCTTTTGCATTGCTGCCTGTGGGAATGACACCATGGTGGCAGGCCAGGAAGTCTGTCCACCCTGTTAGGAACAACATTCCTGGTAAGGAACGGTCCAAGTAGTAAAATGGCACAAATCATGAATCCAGGGAGAAAGGCTGTTTGGAGTCCAGAGAATAATGGTGAGGTTGCTCCAGAGTGAGAGGGAGGAATGGGCTGGAAGAGGTAACTGAAAGCACCAATGGTCATAGAGTAGACATGGTTCCAGAAGACCATTTGGGATGGGAACTTGTTTTGTTGAAGACAGTCAACAAGTCTTCAGGGTGGGATTTTGGGACTGCAACATACAGAAGTATGGACAGTGCAGAAAGTTGCTTGTGGCAAAGCAAGATGGTTGCTGCTGCACGTAGCTTGACTTCAGTGCAGGCTGCCTGAGCCAGGCAAACTGGAACATCACTGGAGCTTGCTAGGAAGCCTACCTGACTCTAGTTTGGGGAGATGAATTAGTTCAGAGGCTTTGTTAACACTTGAAATGCAGGATTTACCGTGACATTTTGCTAAACTTTAGCAGTCCTAGCTCAAATGAGCTTTTGTAAACTATGCTGGCAGTACAGGACTCAATTCAGATGCACCAGTTTACCATTAAAATCTTGTCTTTAAAAAGGCAGGCTCACTCCTGTTGATGACACTGTAAAAACACCAGTGCCAAAGTAGTTGTGGAAAAATAAACAGCGCTATGGGTGAAAGCAGTATCATCAAGACTCCAGCATAGAGGAGATCACAGCTGTTGTCATATAAAAAGATGTAATATATAGTTATATTATTGTTGTTTAAGATGGTAGAAACCCTGTTTATGTAATACACAAAACATACTCTTGAAGGGATTAGACTAAATAATGCCCTAAATTCAGCATCTTCTAGTCTAAAGAGGACATAAAACCTGTTCAGTAATCTGTTTCTATTTTAAAAGACAAGCTATGCTATACATTACAAATATTGTTTGTAAAAGAGAGCTATGGAAGGAGGGTTGGTGGGATGTTCTGCATATATTAATGCTTCATTAAAAATGCCATAAGAAGTAAGGAAAAAAAAAAAAGCCCTAAGTTTAAGATGCCCTCCCACATAAGGAAAAGGATTTTAAAGCACTTATTAAATTACTTCACTTGCATGAGCAAAACCATGAGCTTTCTTGGAAATCAGGACAAGCTGATTATATAAGACCCTGATAGCTCTTCTTTAAAATGTTATTTCAACCCATGAAGATTTATATCTAGAGTTAAAAGGGGGAAAAAAAGTATGATTTGAGTTGTGGTTCTTAAGGGATCTTAATGAGCATCATTTAGAATTACTCTAATTAATTAATTTTATATGGAATTGTGAATCCTAGCGCTGCCCTGCTGGGCTCCGCCTTGGTCAAATAGAGTCGGATTTACATCATAAGCTTCAGAAGAGGCAGGGATCATATTTCTGCTCAGTAGTGGGGCTGCACCCTGTGCACTTCTGTCCCAATCAATCAGCAGGGCAGCTGGAGGACGCTGGGGCCAGACTTTCCTTTAGTACTTTGTTAAAAGTCTGTTTGCTCTGCAAACTTTAGGGCAAAGCAGAAAATGGAAAATATGCTGTGTAAGAGCACATCTGTCTGACACCAGGTCTATTAAATCCAGTGCTGTAAAAATTACTGTAAAACCGAACAGTAAAATCTCCAACAGCATCACCTGTAGGACAAGAGAGGAGCAGGAGACGCGCGCGGTTATTCTAGAGTGTAAGTGCAGAGATCCAAGGGCCCGTGCGCTGACAGACCCGAGCGGCACCCAGGGTTCCTGAGCGGCCGGCGGTGCCACCGCCCCTGCCCCGCGCCCGCTCCCCTGCGGCACGGGCGGCGCTCACCCGGCGCGGCTCCGCGGCTCCCGGCAAAGCCGCCGGGCCTGGGCCCAGCCAGACTGAACCCAGTGCACAGATGGGGCTCTCACGCTGGTCCCCGAGCTGCCATTTGTCCCTGCCCCGGGCAGCCGAGTGGTCAGAGCCGCTCCCCGGCTCAGGACGGCAGCTCGTTATGGAAATGAACCCTTCACTGGGCCTGGCTTTCAACTCTGCTTCAGCAAGGGGGAGCTTGAATAAAGGGAGTTCACACACACTCTAATGGTAAAGGTAAGAATTTGGCCCTTGGAAGGATGAACTGTCGTTCAGGCTCAAATCCTGTCACGTCTAATAGGGTTTCTTTTATGGGAGAAGAGTTGAGTTTTCAAGCTTAATTTAAAAAGAAAAATAAAAATAAAAAGAAAAAAATTCCCCTGGCCACTTAAAGAAGTGCTCCTTTCAACACAATCCCTGCTCGGGGAGGACACCTGCAGCAGGGTCATCTCACCTAAATTTAAATGTCTGCAGGGCAGCTGGCTGCCTGAGAGAGCTCCTGTGTCCCAGCCCACACTCCACTGACTGAACAAAGGAAATGGGAGCTTTCAGGACACAATGCAACTGACCTATTTTAGGTACCTGCTTCAGGATGAGATGAATCAGCCCCAGCAGTGCCTGCTTCTCTCTGCTGACTGTAAAGGGAGTCTGGCAAATATACCTCCGGCCAGGTAAATACCACCCCTTGTGCTGAATACAAACAGAAAGAAATGCACAAAAATGCTCAGAATGGGACTAATTCATACCATTCACACCATGTTGCAAGTGAAGCATTTAAGACCTACAGAGCGGAAGAAGGGCTCCAATTAATTTTAATATGAAGCTAGAAGGATGCTGGTAACACAAGGAAATTAATATCTAGGCAGCAGGTCCCTAGAGTAATTCCACAGTTGTTATAAAGGGAAGTTGCAGAAAATTACCATTTGCAAGGTTGCAGCAAACATAAAGATATTATCTTGATGTAGGCCAGTGCAGGGATCTGAAGGCTCCAAACATCCAAAGTTCAACTCGCACAGCTGAATGACTACAGGTGGAAAAAGCCTGAAGAGGGTGACTGATAAAAGAGCAAGATGCCTGTAGTTTAACTTAGGTTCATAGGAGACACGTGAAGAGCAGGCTCAGAAATCTTCCAATAGAATATTAAAGAAAATATGAGTGATTCATGGTCATACTAGTGACTGATGTCTGCTTGCCGGCCTTACATATGGATAACCAGCCATGCAAAATGCATAAAGGATTCACTGAAAGGATTGAAAGGAAAACTTAAGTATTCCGCTTCACTAGTTGGTCTAATGGATGACACTGTCTCAGCCTAAAAGCTTCATCCCAAGGTTTGTCTCTTAATACCTCCATGGTTAGAACAATTTATCAGTGTCAGAACATGACCACCAGCAAACCCATTAACTAAATCAGTCTGGATGAAATTTAATTGCAAGCAAAGACAAAAATGTGTTGTAGTTTAAGGATGGCATTTTCGAATTTGTGAAAACGAATTAAAGAGAACAAAATCCCACCAGTTCTCAAATGACTTGCATTCTTGGCTTTCCCTACTATATCTGCGATTCAACACTGCCAGCATTGCCAGTACTATCAGGACAGAAATTACCATAAAAATATTCATAGCTAATTACATATACAGCTCTGTCAGCCCTGTACCTATTACCCATGCCCCTGTAATTTGGTGTCATGGCTTGAGATTCAAGAAAAGCTAGTTTTGTAGACAAACTAGAATAATCACATCTATTATTTTCAAAAAATACACATATGAAGAGACACAGTTTGTATTTTAATATTTCAGAAATAAATCCTAGTAACATCTACTGGTGATCAACTAAGTATTTCCTTAACTGGCCCAATCACTGCATGGGACTGTGTGGTGCTATCAGCTTCAGGAAGTGTAAATGTTTATAGCAGACTCCTCTTGGCTGCTTTAGAAGTGTGGACAGAAAACAGCTGACTTTCTGAGGCACAACCACTGTTGGCTGGAATGTAAAAGTCAGCTTTTATCACTCCAACAAAAGCTGGCAACATCTATGCATGGAAGTTCAAGGACAGAGCTGGCTCCCAGACCAGATGGAGCCCGGTGCAGCTACGTGTGACAGCCTTTCCCAGGTCACTGGTGTGGGTGACACCAAGGTCACTGAGAAGACGGCTGGAAAATTTAGGGCGTTAGGAGCCATATGATCATCTGAGTCTTGAATCCTGAGGATCCCCGGGTTGGCTTTGTCATGTTCATACAACTCATCTGCTCTCTCTAACATACTTCAAAACTTTGCTTGTTTTGAAAAACAAGATTCTTCATAACTTTTCCTAACATCTCAAGATGCAAAGTAGTATTTAGCTAAAAAGTCATCTACCCTAGCAAGACTTTAAAAATCTGATGTAATTATTACTTTCTAAAGATCATGGGCTGATTTCCTGAAGAATAACATTCCACGTGTGTAATAAGGGTCTTCCAGTTTTAGATTTCTACCTACATTTACATTGGTTAAGCTTTCAGAGCTTCTCTTTCCTGATACAGAAGACAGGACAGCTACAGCTTTGAATTTCCAACAGCTAAGAGAGAGAGGCAGTTTTGCAAAAACTCATTATTAATTTAAACCATACTAAGAAGTAAGGTACTTCCTTTGCAAGAAGATTATGTGCTACTTCCAAAGGCACTGGAGAGTTTGAGTACAGGGGGGTGGAGGGGAGAGTTCAGTTTACTTTTTCTGCCACTTTGCAACTCATCCCATGAGTGAAGGTAATGGTATTTATGATAATCTCTTGAGGCACTATTTTTTTTTACTTTTCAAGAGTCCAAGTGTGAAGATAAGTTACTGCTCCATTATCATAAACATAGAGAAGAAAGAAGCATGATTTTTACCGTATGAGAACAAGCCTGTCTTTTTCAGATGGATGATCATCCAGCCACTGGGAGTAGCGGGCAATGGACCACTCAGCCCTCTGATACAGAGAAACACAAACACCAGTTATACAAAATGCAAAAAAGGAAACAGACACACCAATTTCAGAATCAAAGATGACATAAATGAAAGCCACATGAGGCTCTCTTAGTGCTGCAGTGATGCAGAATGAGTTAAGGAATCAAGGACAATTAACAGGAATAGCCCAGTATGTTATTTGGGAGCTCAGAGGTGATCTCCTACATCAGCTGTTGGCCCATTTCTGACAGCAGATTTTATCTAGATTTCCTGCATCTTACATGAGTAGGATCCAGGCAATTTGCAGTCTGGGGAAAGATCTGCAACTTCTACTATGAGCTGACAGAATAGTAAAGAATTGAGACTCTATTTAATATCAGGTTACCATATCCAAGTAAGCCAATTACCATAATATGTTTGCCACAATAAAAACAAAATCAACAAATTGTATAAAATATGCACTTGAATAATTTTTAACTACAACAGCTAGGGCAAACTACAATGCTCATTCTACCTTAGGACATCTGAAAAGAAAAGACAGGTTGATCTTATTACCTGGAAGGGTGATTTTAGCTCTGGTGGTGCTCTTGTAAATAAGAACTGAAGAATAATGCTGAATGGAATAACCTCTCCCAGAGCTGGGCTACTGGCAATATGCTCACTGGTCTGGAACAGCAGTGGTCTGGAAAAATGTAACAATATACTCATGAAATGAAGAAAAGGCTTATCTTATGCATTAGAAAAGTGCCTCTACGTGGTGGCAATATTGCGTTAGGATAGAATAATCTAATTTTTTGCTACTACTCTGCATCTTGGGTTTCCAACACAGGTCCAGTTTGCAAAAATTTACAGCAGTTGCCTATTGTAATTAAACAACACAGGGCTGTAAATTTCATATTTCAGTGAAAACATTTAAGGTAACTATAGAACTCGCTGTCATACAAAAGATGTACTGAAAGCAACACAAAAAAGTACAATTTGGCCAACATTTGCATGACAAAGATTGTTTAATCATAGTTATACTCTGCATAAAATTTAAAAGAACTTTAATCTATTTCTAATTTGCAGGTGGGTGTTGCCAAAAAAGCTCTCAGTTCAATCAGAACTAACACGAGGTAATACATCAGTTTTGAAATACAGTTTAGTCATACTGCGACTGCAACTCACCTGAATGACCTCAGCTGTCTGTAAGATTTTCCTAAGTCAGAGACTCGCCGGCACAGCGGTGCTACCGCTAACTCCATCTACAAAAACAAACAGTGCCACTTGAATTACATTCTCCTGAAACATAACACCTGGTATTGAAGTAGCCTGTCTTTAACCAATAATCCAAATTTGCAGAGTAAGTCAGTGACTTCTCTCTGGTGGCTGAATTAAGACAAGAAGCTGTCTTTTCCTTTCATACTATGTTGCCCAAGCCAAGACTTCTGCCTTACTCTTGGCAACACAATAAGCATTTCATGACAAATGATAGAGACAGTCTGTGGATAACAACAGAAGGGGCCTCATTAGCTTTCTGAGACTAAAGCTTTGTTTCTTGCAGCAGGTTTATTTTGTTGGTGATGAGTTTCCTGATGAAGCACTTATGTCAATACCCCAAAAATCTGACCACAGCCTGGGAAGAAAGCAAATCTAGACAGGTCTCCACAAACTACTGCTAAAGCAGTAAAACT
This sequence comes from Gymnorhina tibicen, assembly GCA_013399875.1. Lineage (NCBI taxonomy): Eukaryota > Metazoa > Chordata > Aves > Passeriformes > Artamidae > Gymnorhina > Gymnorhina tibicen. Next base: position 2,496,437 of record VXAZ01001116.1, on the reverse strand, counting down.
GCAGACACATTTCAGCTGGGCACCCTTTCCTTTGGAGAAGGACAAGGTTAACATGAGTCCTTCCTGAACAGTGGGCCCCAAATTTTGGGGCACAAAACCTATGCAGATTAGATAGGAGGCAGCTGTGATCTGTTGCCAAAGGGTCATATGGAATCATGGGCAAAAAAAAAAGAGCATTATTTTCATACTTATTTTCAGACTGCTGCGTTTCTGAGTTACAGCAGCCATCTTTAAAAACAAACAAGCTTAAAACATTTCAGTTGTTTAAGCATGGGAGTTCTGCTTTTTTGAAGAAGAGCTAGGCTTCACTTGGGTTTTTACATCTAAATCCTGTCACAGGCTCTTCATTAACAGTGAGGACACAGAAGTGAGAAAGAACAATTTCCCTTCCGGGTCCCAGACTGAACATGAACATTACACAGCAAAGTTTCAGTTAATGTGCACACCAATACAAACACCAGCACCTGAAAAACCCCACAAGTGATTTTACTCGGACATGGATTAAGTCTTTATTTTTTGCATTCCTGAAGTGTCAGTCAAATGAGGGATCAAGCTTTATTCTCCAAGTACATTTTTTTAAATCTCCAACTTTAAAGACTATTCAGACTTTGATTTCGCATAATGCACAATTAAGATAAGTTTCAAAGGACGACAGCTAAAGTAAGTAGCAAGATCAAAACCACCATACAATGAGTTTCCCATGTAAGTAATATTGCTGAACAAGTTTCAAAGTGTTTGTGATATGACACTATTTACAGTGAATATTACAATATATTATATTTTACAATATTACAATACTATTATATTTTTCTTTCCAGCTGCAGCATTTCCTCAGACAGAGCTGGCTGCTGGGCCACCAGCTTCACCAAGAGCATGTAACCATGCTGGGGTTCCAGCATAAACAAGAAACATGGTGCAGTGAACTATGATGCCATAGTTTCTCTAAACCCAGAAGAACTTAAATTAGCGAATAATGCAAATCAAGGCCATATACTTTAGGCATCCCTCTTAAAAGCAGGTGGCAGGATGGGAGTCATCTCACCTACTTCTCAACATCTACAGGTTCTCTTCATAGGCAGTGGAGAGAAACAGCCACTCTTGGGGGGCGATGCATGTTTCCCCAAGGTGGACACCTAAAACAGGTCAGGGGGATCATGTTTGTAGGAGTAACCCCCTACACAACACTCAGGCAAAGCTGGGAAAGCCACAGCGCCCAACCCAAGCATCTTGGCTTCCCCTGCAGACCAGGAGAGGTGGGTGCCTCTGGAAAGCAATGGGGAATGCCGCACAGAGCTTTCCTATGGGCAGTGCACAGCCACTGCCCAAGCCCAGGGACCTCGGAGTACATGCCCATTCCAGGCCAGTTGAAATCTGCATTTTGCAGATTTCACTCACAGGAGAAGAAACTGAATAAAAATCCAGGAAGTGGAAATAAGGAAATAAGGCCCTGACTAACAGCCTGGCTTCCTCTTGCCTGCTGCCATTTTGGTCCCCGCATCTTTAGGCTATGAAATGTCCCCTCTCTACACCCTGAGGATGAGGTCACCTCTCCTGCATGCAGGTGGGAAGTCAATGTCCCTGGGGCTCAGGAGCCACCAGCTGCTGTGCTGTGCTGAATCTGCTGGCACAAGGGAGCGAGGGCACGCTCCCAGGAAAGGCAGGCTCAGCAGGGAACTGCTGCAGGGAGGTGCTCCAACTCCAAGCTGCAGTGAAGCTTACAGCAAGTTCAGCATGTTGTTCCCCCAGCTCCCCCAGGAGCACAGACAGGAGCCAAGAGGCTGGTCTGCCACACAGGATCAGGAGCAAGCAGCCAAAAAGATAAGCTAAGTATGCTTTGCTGCATCATGGTACAAGAACCCTGCAGATCCTGAAAAACAAATGGGAGCAAGACTCTTGATTTCTCCAGAGCTTCTTTTCAGGCATCAGTATTGGCTGGGGGCAGCTGGAAGCAACTGATATCCTGCAGAAGCTGGTGTCCCAGCTCCAGTGGGAGCCGTGGGCTTGTAGCTGTGAGGGACCAGGGAGAAGATAATTCCTTTAGGTTCTTTAGAGACTTTGATAACAGGCAACAAACTGCCAGTCTGACTTGTGGAAACAGAGATGCATGGATCAAACGGTACTCGTGAGGGGGAAGAAATAACAGCATAGCAAAATATAATTTTGCTTAGTAAGTTTTAAAAGATTGTTTCACTCCTGGAACATAATATGAAGAAATGAGACGTTAAGTGAAACTTTCTACAGCTTAACCAATTCCTTATTAAAACAAATCTAAATGAATTATCTTGAATATACTTTGTAGTTTCCATAAATAAAAATTTTTAGTCTTAAGTACTAAAGAAGAAAAATTATTTTGGAAAATTCTATTACTTCATCTTCAACCTTTATTCACTGCAGGAAATTATTAGTATTGCTAGAACTAGATAGATTTAATGGCAGCAGATGGTTGATTCGTGAAGTAATAGCTGCCAGAGAAAAATATTGTTTTTAAGCTTTGCAGCATACTATACTATCTCACATTGACTCATGAAGAGTGGGAATGAGTGAAAACTAATGTGGTAAAAATGTACATAAACCACAGAAACTCTTTTATTTAAAATTTACAATACTAGTCTGCTTTGTGTTATAACCCAATCTCTCTCCAGTAAAAAGTATAATTCACGTAACTACTAAGATTGTTTTCTTTGCTTGAATTTTAGGTGTTTATCTGAGCCCAGTGACACAGTGGGATGCTATAGCATCCTTCTGCTGTCACAATCATTTCTGAGGCCACTGAGAGGTGTTTAGTGTCTCTGCTGAGCATTGTGCCAGCCCAGGAGCAAGTGCTGGGGAGGAACCACTCGGCTGGAACAGCTGCTGTTTTTAAGGTGCTGGAGTTGGGCAGAGAATTGAGCGTGCATCACTTCTTGGTTGTGTTACCTGTCATCACCTGAAACAACATCAACTGTTGATTCACACAGCGAGTTTATACTGTAGCAGCTTTTGCTGTGATACACAGCTGTAGTTTCCAAAGCCTGTCGGTGAGCTCTTACGGGTCGGGGGATGTTTTTGGCTGTTGGCAGCCAGTATTTGTATCGTGTGTGCAAGGCCTTTCCCACAGACGTGTCCTGTGGACTTTACATATAAAAGAGTAAGTAGTATTTTCTGTTTCTTTTCCAAATTTCCCTTCCAGAACTGCAAATTTGAAAATTCAAACATCCAGGTTAAATTCAGTGATAAATCAGGTGTTCAAGCAGTAATTTGCAACCACAGAGGCTTGATGTGATATAATCATTAATACAGGATCTGAGGGGAGCACTAGGAGATGGGTGTGCTTGCCAAAAAGCAAGCAGTAGATAGAACAGAAGAAGGCCTAATGACTTGTTTCGTCTAGTTTTGTTCAAAACCCATTGCTTTTCCATTATTTATTCATGTTAGTTTGCTATGCTTCACAGGACACAGTGGCAGGCTCCTGCCCAACATATGGTTCTTCTCAATGGTTCATGCTCTCTAAGCCCAAAAAGGCAATATTATCTTTTCTTCTCATATGACTCTGCCATAGCCCATGGCTAGGTGGTCAATTATCTGTTGAACTATTCACTGGCTGGCCATATTGAAAAAAATACATCACATGCCTGGCTTCTCTAATTGGATTATGTTCAGCAACCCAAGGGTGAAGTTATTACGTAGTCTGGATACAGATAATGCATATATATTGAAGAGCTTTAAAAAACCCCATAGTGAAGTTATTGTTTAGTGCCTATTGTGGTATTTTCAAGATCTCTCATTACATAAACAGCTGTTTTTTCAGCTGGAAAATCTTAACATTAAATTTTTGGCAATTACATTTCCTCCTGGCCAAGATGAATTCCAAGTTTTTAAATGTTAGCTCAAAAATCTTTTTTTCTAGCCATTCACCAGGACAGAATGCTTTAACAAGCAAGGGAGCAGAAGAGCTCTGAACTATTATATGAACGAAGCAGGCCTTGAAGGGTTGTGAAATTTGATTTCTCCCCAGTGCAGCAATTCCCAAACGGTTGCTGCTTAAGTAAATCCTTCAGCTGTAACACCTCTAAAATAACACACATCAGCAAATAATTTCCTCTTTCCAGGAAGATAATTAGCACTAAACATTAAATGTATTTTAGCTTTAGTAGTTTCTGTCCTTATGACTACAACTGTGATTACAGCATCCTGCTGCTCTCATTTCTCTGTAAGAAACTAGAAAGCAAATTTTTTAGGATAAATTGTAAAAAGCACTTTTAGTCTTGTATCATCATGTTTGATCAAATGAGCAAATCTGTTTACAGTTTAAAAAATCCAAATGGCTAATATTCTTGCTTTTTTTTAATGCCACATATTGAATCAAGAAACCAGATTCTGACCATAGGCTAGCCAGCAGGTAGGAAGAGCTCTTCTACACTAGAATTTAGCATTGTAAACTTCTACCATAAAAACATTTTCTAGGAAAATTCAATAAAACCCAAACATTTTGCAGTATTTTTTTGAGAAAGACTTGAAGAATTGGTGGCAGCATTAACTGTACCCTATCAAAACTGTCTGAACACAGTACTGAACAATGCCAAAAATCCCAACTATAAATCATGCCTAGATAAGAAATGCAGAAAAGCATACAGAGAATAATATTAACTCAAACAGGACCAACAAAAATAGTTCACTCGACAAGGCTGAAAATTTCAGTCACGACATGAGGCGGGGTTCTTGGCACTGACAGTGGCTCCTGCCTTATATGTTGCTCCAAAATAGATAGGAAATCATGTCATGCCTTCATGCCATGAGGCATAATGATTACTTTGTCTTTGCAATTTCTAGACTAGTTTATTTCAATGCAGTTATGATTTGTATTTGCTATTAATAAACAGCTATTTTCCTGTACCAGCTTATAAACTCTGTGTAGCAGACTACCAATTTCCATGCCAAATATTGCTGTAAATTCCTCATTTCTTCTAAACAAACTCCTCAACTGATCCTGCTTATACTTCATTCTTTGCTGCACTGTCCGGCACTTCCATCAGGTTTCAGGAAGGCCTGAACTACAAGCCACAACCCCAAAGTGTACCTAAGTGCTGTAACAACTCTGAGTACCAAGCAAGTTAAAAGGTCCTCTGAAGAAGAAGAACTTAACACTCCCCAGAAACAGAAATGTTGAAAACCATCAGGGCTTGCTGGCTTGCTTGCCTCCAGGAGAACATTTTTTTTTTCAGTCTGACAAATACTGAATTAAAAAGTGAAATTTGGTATTAAATATGTGAATACTGAATTATGGGCACCTTGAAAATACAAAACTAAATAAAACAAGCTGATTCGGGACTATACCAGTGTGAGCTGAAAAGCGATCTTGTGCAATTGCCTGCATAAAAACTGAGAGCATGAAAAGAGGTGAACTCAGCCTGTAGACTAGAAATATTTCAAATGAGACTCCCAAGGAACTGTGGCACAGCACTCGGTAACAAGCTTGCAGCACTGTGCACATTTCCTAGGGCTTGCAGTGTTCCCGTGTTCCTGTAAGCACTGGTTTACACAAAATCATATTAATGATATTCAGGCATATTTCAAGCCTACCATAGCTCTGTTTACAGCTGCCACAGTAGCACACAGGTAGTCTCACTGCTGAGAAATCTGTAATGCACAGAACAGCCAAATGGTGACACTGGAAACAGGGTAAGACAGAGAATTCAACAGAGCTACAGCAGTAATTCCTAATGTGTAAGTAGCTGAGCCTCACTACAGAAAATTGGCTGTTATGCACCTCAGCAAGGCCAGTTCTGAATGAAGAGAATTTGAAATCCATTTTCCCCTTTCTGTGTGGACACCTGTTGTTTTGAGGCAACTTATCAGTCAAACACGTTTTCAGTGCAAAAATTTTCAAATCAGATTCTCAGCCAAAGCTGTTCTGCTGAGTATAAGGCAGCTGTAACTCTGTGAGTGCCCCGAAAGAATGCACACAAGCATGAGATACCCAAAATCTGATGCAATCCAAGGTTGACTCATTGCATGTGTGTTTATAATAAGAACTCGAATTAACCAAAGCTTCTGGACAGATCTCTGCCCAGGTCTTTTGCTTTCAAGCAACCCCAAATACCAGAAGGGGTTTTAGATCTCAAAAGTCAGTTCTGAGCAGGAACATGTAACGCTTTTTGCATAGAGAAAATTCAAAATTACTCTACAAGACAGAGCACAAGTAAAAACAGTTTATAAACAAACCTACTCCTACACACAGTATCTTTCCAGGCAGGTTGTTTCCTTTGGGTTTGGCTTTAGTCCAACAATGCAGTGCCTTTCTGGGACTGAAGAAAACCCTGCACACAGCATTTATGGCCATTTGGAAAGATTTATCCTTCCCATCAAGCCAGCAGCCCAGCTAAATACCTGCTCCCTGCCCTCCTCAGCCCAAAGCAGCAGCAACCTCTCCTAGTCCTGATTAGGATTAAAGCTGCATTTACATCAGGACTCCTGGCTGGGTCAGAGCAACAACAACCTTCCTGTCAGGCTCCCAGGAGCTAGCATCATGGGCATGTGCCCAAAATCCACCAGGTTTCTGGAAGGAGCACACACATCCCAGAAAACATGGATATAAGGCAGTGTCCACATGCAAAATATTTCAGTCCTTTTTCTTCTATCCTGCGCAAGAGGATATAATGTCCAGGCCGTGCTGGACATTACACTCCCTGTGCAGCCTGGGACACCCAGAGGAGCTCTGTGCAGAGATGCTCAAAGGTGAGTGAGCTCACCCAGAGTGAGCTCTGAGCTGGCTGTATGCAGCTGGTTGGACACAGATTTCTTGTCTTAAGCCCATTTTTAAACAAGCCAAGAACATGGTGCAGTGTGAAGAAAAGAAAAACACAAGGCAGCCCCCAGATGCAGCAACAGTTGAAGGCAGGAGACAGGAATGAATTCAAACCCTTTTTTTTTGATTTTGTGGTACAAAAGAAATCAGAATATTTATCTCTACACAGTTGTCCATTCAGGAGTTGTGTCCATTCAGCACAGTGGGGAAGACCAAATTCCTTTACACTCTATGAAAACATACCTTCGTTTTTCACTTAAAAGGCAGCCCATGTCAAAATGAGAAAAATCAGTGTTTAAAAAATTATAAACAAGTTACATTTTTAGATTATAACAGGTGCTTAAATCAGATGCTCTTACTGTAGAACCAGGTGAAAATATTTTCCAAATTTATAAGACTTACTTTAGTTAAAATTAGCATAAATAGCATAAATTACAAAAATTATCTCTATTCCTTCCACTGGAAGAGTCAAGTATCCTTTTTTTGCTTCCAATTTTATGCCATTGTCTTCAAAATAGAGAAGGGAATGGAACTTCCTCACTGAAGGCAACTGAAAACTTCCCCTTAATTTCTGTGGTTAAGGGCTGATTTACTATTTTTGAGCAACGAATAAAAAAATTTTACTCAGGAGTATGTAACTCACAGGCAAATGATACAAAGCAGCCACAAAAAGAAGTGGAGGTGGCAGCAATTCCTCCCTCCCTGCCTTCCTCTCCTACCTCAGTTACCTACCAGCCAAAAGCAGCACTCAGTACACAGACAGCTGGTGCTAATTCCCTTTTCCACTTGGATAATAATAAACTGCAGCCTCAGATTGATCTCGTGGATGCCTCATTCTTTGGCATGGTAATTACACAGTGGTACTGCTGACAAATTAAATTTTAATATACTAGATAACACAGACAGGTAGTGGATATGAATCTGGCAATTTCTTTTATGGTTTAGTCCTGCATAGGAGTTAGGTAAAGCTGAGAAGCAGGTCAAGTCAATCAGGTCGTGAAGAGAATCCCACAAGACAACTGCCCTTCTGTTTCCAATAGGGCAGCTCCTCCCAATGATATTGATATTCCTTTAGCTTTGTCTCCTTCACTGCAAAGCAGCTGAGTTAGGCATTAACCACTGTGGGCACCTTGATATATGGAGTGATTAAGGAAGCGACACACCATATTCTATTAGAAGAGAGAGAAAGAATGAAGTGAATGAATGGACATGCCAAAGAGGTTGGCCAAGTGGGATAACATGCCAAGATGCAGCTGAATTTAAATGCAGCAGTAACCTGACAGGAAGCTGTCAGGCCTCCCTGAATGTGCCTTACAGTGATGAGGGATCTTCAGCTACTTAGTGGACACATTTCTCAGGATCCAGTATCTTATCAGAGAGGATGTTTAGGCCTGGAATGCACCAATCTCTACAGCTGCCTGTTTATACTTTGATGGGGACAAAAGTATTGATACCTTTCAGTGAAATCAGTGAACTGACACTAAAAAGCAGGAATCAGTATTGAGGGTACCTGTGCAAAATCTGCTGCCAGCCGCATCTTCCCACCTTCACCGAGGGGCCTTATTAGACTGGCATTGCGAATGAAAAGTTCAATTGCTCTCTGAGCCATGGCTTCAGTGTTATCAAAGACAAAGTCAAAACACTCAAAATGTCTGAAGTAGTCGCTCATGACTCTTGCTATAAAACCCTGAAGCTCTTTCATGTAGAGAGAACAAGGGACATCTGGTTTTCCTGAACTGGATAATGATCTGAAAAAAAAAGAAAAGAGAAAGAAATAGGGGAAGCTAAATTCATCTTTAAAACACAACTAAAACCTATTGGATTCTTTTGAAATGTTTCCTACCCCACCGAGTCATGGCATGAATTGTAGAGTCTGATTTCTACTCAGAATAAGGAGCATGTAGCTCTCTCTCTCTGAAACTATAGTCAAAAAATATCTCTTTATCAGCCATTCCCATAAAGAATTAAAAGATAAAACAAGAAATAACAAGAGAAAGGGCATCACCCCACTCCTACCCAACCTGCTGAGCCTCCTTCAGTTTGGAGCCTACACCCCAAATCCAGACCCTTTATTTGAATGTCCCAGTTGTTGATTCAAAACTCTAATAGTGGATCATAAAATATAAACGTATGTCACAAGGTTACTAGTTTAGCCTATCAATCCTAAACCTGTTCTCTGTATGGAATTAGTTTCCTAGATTCCTCCAACCCCAGGATTATAAAGTCAGTATCACAGAAGCAGCACAGAAGTCCCTGGACACAAACCAATCCCCTTTCTCTTTCTTTGACTGACAGTCAGGTAAAAGAGCTCTTCTAAACTTAGAAGAACATACAGGCTATCTAACAACACTTAGACTTTGGCTGGAAACCGCTTACCCACCTAGAGAGGTATTGTGCTACTGGTGCCAAAAGAGGGTAAGGGTAAAATATTGTTAAAAAAAAGAAAGTCAAAAGGAAAATTCAAAACATTTCTGAAAATATAGTATTTTCAGTGAATTTTCAAGACAGAAAACAGGACAACTGATAATTATATAAGCAATGTCAGAACAGACATGACAACCAAAATAAAATTTAGGAAGGAAGTCTCAATTATAGATAAGACTCAAGATCTTGGCACATAAAGAATACTGGAAATCTTAATGAAAATGCTACGGGAAAATAGCATAACATACCGAACCTGAGATTTAAATTTTAAAAAAAGTTAAAATTAACTATTACAACAGAGGCTATATGCTTTGAGAAACAGGAACATTGACAGTTCTGAAGATGGTCCAAAAAACCCACATTTTGAAAGCAAAAGGGTTTTTTTAAGCACAAAAATGGCCTCTTGACAGCTTTATTTTTCTATTTGAAATGAATTTTACTCAACAGATATGAATAAAAAAAGGAAGAGGGAAAGAAGACAGATGCTACCTGATTAATTTGTTTCAACAGATAGGTGTAATTCTGTTTCCTGTGTTCATCAACCATAAAGCATTGCCTTCCCCTCAACAAACAAGCACTCTTGCTTCAAGGACATTGTGGCAATAACAATCTATTATGCACATGCAGGACATCTTACTAGAGCAATGGTAAATTTAAAAAGATATTTCTAGTTACCCAGAAAAATCTTCCTGGTGCATGGTGATGATAATAGCTTCCACTGAATCTCCTACAGAGTTCAGTAGCGGCTGAACAGCACTACCCATTAGATCATGGACTGCCTGAAACAGAGTAAGAAAAAGGCAGAAGTAAGGAAACAAAAGCTAGAAGCATTTGCATTCTGACACCTCAAAAATACCTTAGGAAACAATTCATTTCATCAGTGCTTTTTATTATTTTGCATGAGAAAATGCTAAATAGGAGAACCAAAGCTAAAGACAACATTTAATTGATTTTACCAGTAAAGTACAGAAATAAAGCTGCTTGCTGCTTCTGTGTAAAGCCTTCTTTCAAAAAGGTGCACAACAATTTGGCATTCCTGGTTTGTACACGTACATGTTTTGGTGCACACTTGGCTCAGTTGTTCGTTCCCCAGACACAAGCTGCCCTTCATTCCCCTGCACACAACCCCTCCGAGGTCAGTGCCCAGCAGGACAGACATGGAGAGCTGTCATGCACAGAGGCTGCACCGCCATCCACATCCCCCTCCAGGAAAGTACCGGGTCGCATAAAAATGATAATTTGATCTATCTGTCAGGGGGAGGAAGGGGGTGATGAAGGATCCAGCTATTGCTGTGTGAATGCTGCAGAGAAAGACATTTATTTTCACAGTCAGATGACATCTATGTTCTGACCGTTATTAGACTATTCTGAATACAAACACGACTCAAGCAGTGATTTGGCACAGGTAACACATATGTAGCTTCAGATACAATAAATTAGAAATGTCAGAATATTTGTATACCTGACACTAAATATACTGATGTAAAATAATATGTGGGAAATAAGTGCCCATTTTAAGGGTAACAAACAAAGCCAAGCTCAGCCCTATCCCTGCAGCATATGGACATTCAATTACCTTTAAGGCAGTTGTGACTGTTTGTTCAGCAGCTGCTGGAAATGAGTTCTGACTGGTAATAACCTAAAAATTGTAAAGTAATTGTTAGTAGTCAGCATTCAACAAATTATTAGAATCCATAATATTCAACGTCATTTGAAAATATACTGAGTTACCCTTAGTAATGAGTGTTTACATAGCTACAGATAACTATCAAGTGTGCTTTATACAGAAAGAATTTTCAATGCATCGGTATCAGTCCTTTGCTCTCAGATTTCCTATGGACTCTGCTTCTGCCTTGGCAAAGAAATCACTCAATGGAGTTAAGCTGAAATTTAGCTGAAGGGCTAACAGAACCAGAATAAAAATAACTGGTGTATTCTCCCACTGCTAAGTATAGAATTCATGGAGAACTATACAAGCAGCTCTGTGGCAAATACTTGAAAGAATAGTTGTTCTTTCTCAGTATTATGACTATTATAGCACCACATGTTAAATAGTTGTTTATGTAGAGCTAAAACAATATTAAAATTGAAAGTCAAGGAATGATCTGAAGGACTATTCTACCAATTTCCTTATAGTCATGAACATGCCACACAATAGTATTTTTAAGCCAGATAAATACTGAACTCAAAGACTGAATCATATCAGATCTCCCTCCAACACTAAGACACATGAGGTTCATTACTAAATACATCAGAGAAAGCACACTTGAAAGTTGATCTACCATCTGTTTGCAAAATCCAAGGACATTTTATAGGCTTTTTAGCATTTTTTAAAATTCTTTGAACATATCCAGAGTCAGGAGTACTCATGATCTTTTTTCTAATCAGGCTAGGATTTAAACGAGATTAATTGCAACTACCAATATATCTGTTTGTTTTAGTTTACAAAGACCGGGTAACAATTGGGATCACTAAACCAGTAAATTGGAATTATTCATAACTCTGCTTAGTCCTGAAAAATTTCCAGGCTAGACTTTAGTCACAGTAATAACGTATGGAGATATTTGTGAGGTGTTGCTTTTCTTGATTTCACAGTTTCCTTCCCCTTTTCAGTTTAGCCACAAATGTGGGAAAGCACTGAAGGTCTTCTGAAAAATATAAGCTAGGGCTGAGGCAGATGCTCCAAGGGGGCTATCAGGCTGAGTAGTACAAAGACAGATAAGAAAAAAACTAGTTCAATTGTACATGCTCACAAAGTAACGGCTGTGAGACGTGATTATTCTCTATAAACACATCTTTATTCTTCTAATATTGACAATTTGTCACATAGTGGTGCTTACAAGGGCCAGCCAAGTCTCAAAAGAGTTGTACAAATGCACAGTGAGGTGCAGCTCTTAACACAAAATTGGGCTATATTTGTCAAGAGTTCTCATCCGCTGAACGGAGCATATGCACAGGGCAGAGCAAGAAGGTAACGTTATGGCAAGAGGAGAAATGCCAAAGGAAGCCTACCTTCAGAACCGCCTGGTGCAGTTTGTACAGAGAATTAACTACAGCCACGTTCCTCCTCTGGCCCTCTGTCAGTGGCCCAATCACCTGGCTGGCATCTCCTTGAGTGGACAGCTGCAGTGATCACAGAATTTGTTAGTACCAACTCTTTAAACCATGCATCTCCCCAAACTAAACTTCGGCCACAGCAGAAAGCCACAGGCCCTCACTACCCAATGAGGTTAAGTCCATTTAACTCTTATCTTGATTCATAGAATTTCCATCTTCAGATAAAACAGACTGAACAACAGCAACAGGAACTGTGAGAGACTGTCCCAGCTCCCACACCACAGCACTGAGACCCAGATCTCCTAGAGATACCTAGTCCCAGCAAAACTTCAACTTTTTAATCTAAGAGTCAGGTGAAATCACCTACCTGAGGATGCCCAATAAACCACCAGCAGCCTTTCTCTATGAGCAGTGTACATTTTTCTGTATGCCCTCAGTCGGTCCTTCTGACAACCATTCAAGCCTCTTCTTAAAAGCTCTGCTTTCTCAAATAGATGGCTTAGAGCTTTGTAAATATTAGAGGCTTATAACTCAACAGAAAAATAGAACTACAAAACTGCTAGACCTGTCATTAAAGAGTTCTATCCATGACTCTTTCAGCAAAAATCAAAGTAATATTTCTTCATATTTAAACTACACAAAGCATGCATTTTTTATTATGATGACAGAAATCAAAGTTCCACGGTGATACATAAATAACCATTAACTATGGAACAGTCTCATAAGGATACCGCAGCATATATTTTTAATTTAAAATATCATAAACTGCAATGGGGAAACAAATGAAAATTTTCTTGTGCACTGAAAACTGCAGAAATACAAAGAATTGACAAATGGCTATGTGAATTCTAGAAGCACATCTAAACATTAATAGAAGGCTTTATTGAGCTATAATTACTTTACTAGTTATCTATATTTCAGGATACAGAACTATCCTCCAGGAAACCTCTGAAGACGCCAAGCTCCAAAAGTCTCTCACTAAAAATATATTCAACTCACTGAGCAAATGGTCAAGAGGCTTTTATGGAGTGTCTAAACACAGCGGCAGGTCCAACAGAAAGCTCCTAAACTAGAACTGAATATACAGTAATAACTGTTTAAGAACAAAAGAAACAAACACAATAAGAAAATTTTTAACTTAAGAGAAACAATGAATCTTTACTACTGAAGGACTATTCCTGTACTTCCCATAGCTTCCATGAAGCATAAACACAGACAGCATACAAGCACAGTTATCTAGTATTTTCCAGCATTGCTAATGATGAAGTTTTAGACAGGTTCTTGCAAGCACCCAGGAACTCTGATTTATTCACAGCACTACGGTGACAATATCAGTTCACTTCCTTTTCTTCAAATTTAGGGATTATTTCAGGATAAATAGGTTTCTGAGGCCATTGTAGAAGGAAAGATCTTTTCCAATCTACCTTCAATTATTTGACATCAAAATGTATCTTTAAACTGGCTGACAAATAAATCATTGTGTCAGCATTTTCCTGCCTCCCTGATGAGAACAGCCATGTGAGCCATGAACATCCCTGTTTCCTTCTAGATACTTCTGTTTGACAGACCGGACTGATTTTTAGAATTCTGCTTCTCATGCTTACAGCTTCACAGATTAATAACAAAACAGCTGTGCCAAGAAAGACCCTGTCTACCCAGCTGACCACCCTCCCAGACACAAATAACCTTCTTCGCCACGTTTTAAGTACTGTACAGACTAATTTATATTTTTGCACATTTACAACTATTAAACATAAAAGATACTATTAAACCAGTAACATTTTTCATGCCAGTTACTTAAGTTTCGGTTCCTCAGAGTTTATTGTAAAGGTTTCACGATTTTTTAGACATTAGACTGTATCTCTCCTGCTGGTGAAAAAGCTTAGCTGGTAAGTAAAACCATTAACAAGTACAAACATAACCCTTCTGCAATAAAAAGAAACTCTTGCACAACAGCTAGTGCACAACAGCTTCACAGGAAAAAACTGAAAATACTTTAAAAACAACTAATCTTTGCAAAACTGTTTACCATATTAAATTTCCTTTAACTAATCCACTTGAACTTTGACAGTTAGATGTGCTGATCCCTTGTACATCCTAAAATCACTGGTCTAAAGCAAAGAGGCCTGAAAAACTTGACTCTTGTAACTAACAGCTGGAGTTGGGCAGCCCAGGGCTCCCTAGGACCGTTTCTCTTGTACGTGTGCCATGGGAACACCTGGCACCTATGTGGGCAGGTGTGTCCTACCATTTACAGAAGTCTCTCTTGCTGTCACCACAATAATTTCTCTGACTTTGCCTCAAGGCAAGAAAGTTCTGCACTCTGTCCAATTTGGTTTGTGTACATACACTGTGTCACTGGCAAGAGTCCAGATTTCAGACAGTTTATCATTATTCCAGTATTCTAATGCCTCAGACTGAATTCTTGAGACCACTTATATCCACTACACAATCATGCAACCAGTTAGGAAAAATGTCATTATTGTGTCTCTCTGGTTCCCAGAAACCAGGCTTAAGGACCATTTACTATAGACACAAGCCATCCCTCAGTTTCTTTTCCAACATACCAGGTTTTATCAATGATTCGCATTTATCACTCTCTTTTATACAGAAAGTACTTTTAAATTTTTGTGCTAGATGCAGATTATGCATTGAAACCCACTAGGAATGTAACTCTTCCTCTGTTCTCTGTCCACTGGGGATTGCATTGTGTAAATAGGTTAAGTCAAGTAAGTGTGAAGCCTGTGCACGTCTGCTCAGGCTGTCTGAAACACACAGTCCACAGGCCTTCTTTTTGATGAGCGAACTGGAGAAAAAATCAGATTCCTTTTTAATCAGTCAGATATATCCTGAAATGCAGAAGGCCAGGAAGGGTGAGTTATGCTCAGCAGAAACAGGGGGGACAGAAGGGGTGACTTCATCCCAAATCAGAATCTATTTTGGGAAACAAGTAAAAGACCAAGTGCAGCTGAAGGCCAGATCCCATCTCCAGGGAGCTGTCAGTCACCCTGGGAGTTAAGCCTGCTAGCTGAAAAGAGAGGAAAACAATGCTGAAGCCAGAACTGAATCAGCAGCAACAAGGACTGTAATTGTTCCATACTTCTGTATCAGCCTTAAGCATAGCAATCGATTTCTTACGCTCTTCAGTTGGTTAAATTGTTTCTGCTTTTACTTCAAGCCTGTCTACTATTTACATTAATTTCACGGGCAGTAGCACGGGCACCCATTCCCCAGCAAGCATCAGTTCTACAATGGGTGACACATCAGTGTGAGCTCCCTTTGCCAACAGGACCTACAAGCACACTGCCAACATGGGATGCTTGTGAGGAAGAGTGAGGCAGAGAAGTGTCCTACTAGGAAATATTAGCCAGGACTGTTGTATCATGCATCCAGGCACTGGGACAAAGGCTGTGTCTTGTGGTGCCCTAAAAAATGTGAATGTGTCCCACACAACATTTAAAAACAGAAAGGGCAGCTGTTAAACTGAAATGAGAAAGAAACACTGGGAGTAGTGCCTTTCTGATGTATATATGAGTGTGTTCTCTAAAGTAGGAGGCTGAAATGTGCAGGTTCAATCCAGCAGCTGACTAGCTGGAGGAAGCTGCATAGAAGAATTGTGGGGGGTTTAAATCTAATTCAACTGAATCTGAGACCGAAGTAGTAGATTGATATCAGGTAGCTTACTGAACCAAAAAGGACACTTGTAGAAGCCAATACACAAAAAATATGTCATGAAGGGGAACAAGCTGACTTAAGGTCATCTGACTTACTTCAGCCTGACATGTTGAGAAACTGTAAGCCATGACTGGCACTGTGCTCTCACTGAATTCAGGAGTCCTTGTGAAAATAGTTTCTTTTACTTTGTATCCTTCAGCACACCTACATGGTTATGCTGTTTCATCTCCAGAGAGTGCAGGTGCCTCATCTTGGGTCAGTAAGTTGCCCACTGCAGAAAATTTCAGGAATGATTCACCTGACCACATGCAGGAAACCACAAAGCAGAGAAGTAAGAACTTGCACTGAGTAATTCACCTAGGCTATTTTAAAGCCCCTACTTTGGGAAGAGAGTACATGCACCCTGTATGCACCTATTTCCCTTCACTAGCTATAAAGGGAATTTAAAGCAGTACCACAGATCCCTAGTAGTCATGTCAGATGCATTCTCACCCTATAAATGTATTTGCAGCCCTTTGCATAGACCTACTTTGGAAATATATCTTGGAAATAACCAGATCAAGTGTTCTGGATTTGACACTTTTCTGTGTTTGATGCCTAAGAACAGACATGAAATTTGACAGCATGGATTTGATCTCACATGTTGAGACATGTGCAATGATAAGATTGCTTTGGGATTAAATTCTTGTTTGCACCACGAAGCAATGAATGTAGAATTTAGATTAGGCCATGAATCAAATCATCAGTTCTCCACTGGGTTATAAATAAAATGCTAACCGAGTTTGTCTTTTTCTTGTAGGAAAGCTCAGTCTATTGATACATCTTTTCCTGTAATTTTTTTTAGTGCTTCAAAGTGACGAACACTCCCCTCTTTCAACAGGTGGCAGCTCAGAAGAGACACTGATTTGTGAGCTGCTTTGCTACTAGTCCCTTCATAGACTACATATCTTGTGAAAAACTTCAGTTTCACACTCAGTAACTAAGATCTCCTGTGCATCCTTATTGACAGTTTTGGAAAGCTCCATCTATTTGATTTCTCTAAAACAGCTTCAGCAAACCCATTTTCTTTAGAGCAGGAAACATCATAATTTAGGAGCATGGAGAAGATCCTAAAATAAGACTAAAGTAGGGCTTCTCAACAAATCATTCAATCTAACTCCAGGATCACGAGACTAAAGAGTGTTTTGATAGCACAAACTGAACTCCAGTTGTCAAGCTGACATTTTCAACAATAAATGCATTCCTAATAGATGCAGCTGATGTTGCCATACCTCTGGCAGAAGGCAATCAATCCATCTGGTACTTGGCCTCCTGCCCAATCATAACAAACTTATTATAAAGCACAGAATCCATTTAGACAGTTTCTGAGTCAATAGGGCTTGGCCCTGGGATTTCTCCCATAAACTACAAATAATTGGGATGATTTACTATTAGGTTTAATGTTTTCCATACTGCAGAAGGAACCTTTTACAATCTCTTTACACCTAAAAACCACAAACGTTTAGTAGAATCAGTTTGCTACTTTTTGTAAAAAACGCACCATTTAGCAGAAAAATACAGAAGAATCTGAACTCCATTAGCTATTCCACTTGATATATTAGCTACTTAGAGGATAATTTGCAAAAAGAAGAGACATTATTTAGAGGTTCAAAGTGTAGGATTTGAATGAATGTGTCAGTGGAAGTAAGGTCCTTGACTGATGAGGATAAATTAATATGAATGTTCTGCTTTAAAAAAAAATAACTAACATTTAAGAATAAATCATAAGTAAGAATTTATGTTCTTGGAGCAGCTTCTAATTTTGCAAAGAAGAAATATTTCAAGACGTGAGGAAAGGAATAAGCTGTGAGTTCAGGCAATAATTTAAAATGTACATAATAACATGCATATTGCACCTTCAGGACATTCTTGCAGCTTCCAGAATATCTTTTTTTTTTAGCTTCCACAGAAAAATGAAAATTTAATATTCTAGAAATATAGAAAAGGAGTTCTATGGTGAAGAAATTCAAAATCTTATAGAAAATACAATCATTTTCAGAAGAAAAATTTGAAGGAACCGTTAAGTCCTTGACCAGGAAAGAAGACCGAACATCATGCTCATACTATTCGTATTAGAAGAAGCAGCAATCATTGAACCATTTCCTCAGGGGTATTTCTGCTTTGTTTTGGTTTTTCTTCCTTAATATTTTCAAAAGCCAAAGAAATGGAAGAAAAACAGCAAATGGTCTTTCTGTAACAGAAAAGACAGGATTATCTCCAAGTCTTTGAATCATCTGAGAAGAAAACCACTGTACAAGTAATCAAAAGTGAGTAATGGTTCATGGTGCTTAAATAATGAGCTGCTTTAAAACAACTCTGCTATCAGAAAGCACTTATAAAATCAGTTCCTTTAAGGAATCTCAGAGAATCCTAAACCTGAAACACTTGGAACAATTTTTCAACTACAGAAAATTAAGCCAGTTCTATTACCCAGCCAAGTCTGAGGAGGATTTCAAGGACAATGTGTGTTGATCCTGATACCTCTGACTGTAACAGTTTACTGCATTTTTCATGCTTGCCAAATTAATGACTGAATGATTAATCATATCTTATATGTAATCCCATTAGCTCCTGGTTTCAACCAACTACTAAGAATGCCCCTCCAGAGGTGAAGAGCAGACATCCATCCCCAAGACACATGAGAGGTTCGACATGATAGGGTGATATTCACCTACACAGAAAAATACAATCAACTTATTGAATTGCCATCTGCCTTTTGTAGTAGTCAAGTCCAGGTGTTAACTGAGATTAGAATATTACCACCCTGCACAAGTTTATGATTGAACTCTACATGGTCCAACTCTCATCAGAGCTGTTCCAAAATCAAAAAGGTCCAAACCCTTTACTGTATATATATATATCAACATACATTTAACCAAGTCCTTTTATGAATCACAGAATTTAATTTGCTAAGAAATAACTTACAGCTTACTATAACAAAATACTGTAAGGATTGTGCAATCACGTTCTTTTTCTACATGCTAGCAAAACAACATACTAGACCTAAAGAAGTCTTATCCAATTTCCTAGCAAGATAAAATGAAGTACACAGTACTTCCAAAATCAGACTTTTATGTTTGGATGATTTTTTTCTGGAGTTTAGCCAGTATATCTTTTAAAAAAAACAATTAAAAAAAAATCACACATTCGGTATGTGAGTCACGATCTAACCAGCAAAAGACAACATGAGAAAAAAAGAAAATCCTTCATGAAGTTATTTAATGTAACTCTCTCCTCCAGATTTTTAATTCTAGTTTTAAAAGTTTAAATACTTTTTAAAGTGATTTATCAGATAGATAAATCTAAGTATTCTCTGACTAAGTAGCTTCCTAATGAGTGTTTCAACAAAGCTCTTCTGATCTTTCCATCAAAAAAATAAATTACAAAACCTTACCTGACTTTTGATTATTTTTAAATTAGACCTACTGCCATCTTTAGCTTTTATTACTGTACAATGAAATAGTAATTATTCTGAAATTATTTTATTATATAATAGCCTCCCACATATTCTATTTAAATACCTATTAATGAATTCTTTTAATGTGCCAAACATTGAATTCATATTTTTGGGTTCTCTTATTTAAATAGCATGGATACAAGTTTTTCATTGACAGTAATACCATATCTTCAAGGTACTGGTACAATACAATGAATTCATGTATCTCAAAAAAGAAGTGGGGAAAATATAATCTTTCACATTACTTACACCATTGTTACTGACCCGTTATTTACATAAACCTTTCCCGAGGTGTCATTTCACTACTGTTACTGATGATTTGTGAGCTTATTAGATTTCATACTTCCCTCCGAAGTTCACAATATTCGACATTTAGACAGGAGGACGAGATACATTTCCCTGGAACTGTCAGACAAATCTCATTGTTGGAATATGTCCTGAATAGTGATTCACCCGCAAATGAAAGCTTACAATTCAATATAACACCATCTAATAAGAGACATGGATTAATTCTTATAAGATCACATAATAAAAAAGGCAATCAGAAATTCACTTTATGTCATTACAATAAGGATTCATCATGCTTTTCAATTCAAAACCATCACAGGCCTCATAAATGTGCTGGGGTTTAAATCTGATGCCAGAATTCCAGTGCATTTTTATCCCTTCAGTGGAAGAACTTGGTTTCAGGAAGTCTTTTCTCTCTCCCTCTCTACCCTGCTCTCCCCTACTTGATTGAATTATTCAGCTAGATGAATTTAACTTTGTCACATAAGAGGACGGGTGGGAAAAAAGCCAACACAGCTACCCCAAACCACACAGCTATGTCAATAAACATCAGTAAACATCCTAACAGACATGCAGCTCACATCCATTCTCTTGCTACTCCAGCATATTTCACTTGAGGAACTTGTATAAGTTAACTGGGCCAAAAAATGTTTTTGCGTAGTGTAAGGTACATTTCTCCTTAAAATACATATGACTAATGCCAACCCAGTGAATGCTTTCCTCCATAAATGAGGTCTTTATTCTTTTCATTTCCCTAAAAGAAGCCAGAATTACAGCCATCCTGTATCAACATTTTTCTTTCTTGCAACATGTTATGGAGAACTTGTTTAGTCCAGCCCCTCTCTGCCTTTTCCTTGTCTACCACTAAGGATAGACTGAAAGATGCATAAAAAAAATCCTATCCCCCTGAATACTCAGAATTCAGAACTAAGAATCAATCCTTCTCATCCAAGTGTTTTCTCATTGCAATGTTTTAACTTTTAAATCACATCCTCCTTTGCACTTCTACTTTTCATAATTTCATCGATTAAGCTGAGATGTTCCAATACAGTCTCTGGATCAGATATAATACACTTAGCCTTTAGATTCTAGACAAAAATATGCCATTCATATTGCTTATCATCTAAATAACCCCCTGAAAACAGCTTATTTAAATCTTCATCACCCTGATCGAGCATGACAGACACTTTCTCTTCTGCAAATGACATTACAAAAATTCCTTATAAAGACTCCGTCTCTTTCTCAGCTCAGTGTTTTAAGCTGAATTAATTGTTGGGTTTTTATTCCACCTGGCATTCTAGCCTTCTCTTTCCTCATTCTCTTTATTGCAACCATGTTTACAAGCCACGAAGGACAAGCATTAATAAAGTAGAGATTGTTTTTAACAGTAGTAATTTATATTACTACTGATCAGAGCACATTTAATTGCATTCTCAGGAAGAGAGGTCCTGGAAGATCTGTAAAGACATGGCATGACAGCATTACACTTTCAAAACTACATCACCAAAAACAAACAGCAAATTTTTTCTATCAACTATAATATATCAGATGCACCATAAATCCACTAAGAAAGAAATCATGAAAAAAAATCAAGACTCATCTGCTGGAAATAGTCATGATGATGGGATGGATATGCAGAAAACTGAGATCTATTTTAAACCTCAGTAATTACAAACTAGTTTTTAAAAATATTCAAAGGAAAAGATCAGCTTTTTTCAGAAAATTTGAAGCATAAAAATATTTTTTCTAGAGTGGTGTGAGAAGAATACAGTCTGTTGTCTTACAGTCTTCCTCTAAACTCAAAAGATCTCCCAAATAATCTACTCCAATCCATTCTTAATGGTTAGCTAGTAAACCAGATATATTTAATAAGAAGACATTAATTCTGTGTGTCCAATAAAATTTGAAAATTGAAAATGTCATTATGGGTAACTGCAAAAGATGAAGCCACCCAAGCACCAATAAAGAACACAACACTAGCTAGGGAGGTAAGTAAAACAGAATTTGGAATCTTGCACCTGCAAATCACAAGTTCAAATATAAATTGGATTGAAAGACAATGAGAGACAATTTGTCTCAGTTTCAGTCCTGGTGGAAAGTGGGCATTTATTAAAATCTTCATACTGTGCATCACTGACTATCTTACTTGAAGCCTCAGGAAGGAGACCTACGACTGAAAAGGTCTGAGAAAAGATAAAATTCATCTTTTAAAATGTTTGCTATAGAGACAGAGCACAATGGCAGGGCAATGCACTGAGCTATACAAGTATTGTGGGCAATACTAAAAATAATTTAAGAACAACTGCAGCAAAGCTGACTTTCCATTGTATATATTTTGATGCTAATCTTATGTAATACATTTGGTGCTGATCAGCATTACAAAGATCAGTGCTCTAAAAATATCTGAACATGACAGATAGATAGATATTCTTCAGCCTGTATCTCCATCCATTATATTCACTAAAAATAGAATATTAAATTACAGAAGGGCCTGTTTGCACCAGCATGCAAAAAGGTGTCATCTGAGTTGACTCAAAGAAATACTTGGCTACTTGAAGAAAGGGTTGAACACTAAAGAGTTAATATCCAAGAGTTTTCTTGCACCCATCCAGCAGTTGGAGTTGCCAATTAGCCACAATGCCACAGACAACTGTATTCTTTTCAAGGTCTAAAACTCTGGTAGAAACACCAAATGCTATATGAAAATAAGTCAAGTACAGCTGACAAGCACTGCAGATAGAAAAACATGTTTTGGAAAGCATATATTTTGAAGCTCTGGCAATCTAAGAAAATCTTAAGACCAAAGGCAATATTACTACAGAAGAAATCACATCTCCTAACTTTTGCCTTAGAGATTTATTTACAGCTGAAGGAAGTATGAATTCCAGATGCAAGAAAAAAATTACTCCAATCTGTCAGCATTTTAAGCTTCCTCTTGAACAGATTTTGCATCTCACTCTTGTTCAGTCTCAGTCACATATTGGCTACACCCATAGCTGTAAATTAAAGGGTGCCAGGAAAGTTCCCTGGATCTGGCACGCGATCGTCTGTACTGCTAAGCTGGTAGGACACTCATTAGCAAGTTTTTGGCCTGGGCCAACAGCTACTTTCCCCAGTCTCCAGCTGCAGCTCAGGAGAGGCAATCCTGCAGAGACTATTGCCAGAAGGGCTCTGGCAGCCAGACACTGCTTTGGGGAAGGGGAGCCCTCCCCAGCTGGGAGGCACTGCCTGGCCCCACTGGCCACAGTGCCCAGGGGTGTTTCCAGGCACCTTCTGCTCCCTAGTACAGACATCACTGTTACCCTCCCATCTCAGAGAGATGTTCACAGCTGGGATGGCAAATTAAGTCCTGAGTGTCAGTCACAAAACCTTACTGACCTTGTGCTCTGAAGCAAGAGAGGCAAACATTAACATAAACACCAGGGTGACAGTGTGGAGCAATTCAAGACACAGCCCTTCTGCAGCAAAAACAAAACACGTCTTGCTGATCCTTGAAGTGAGGCCAACACTAATCAGAACAAGCCTCGATCATAAAAATTTGCCTTCACACAGATGAGACCAAGCGCATTTACTTACATTTATTGTTCTGAGGACACTTACTTGTTTTCCACACCCACTCTCTGAAAAGCAAACCCAGACCACTTGGGGACTAGCAGTCAGTGATTGGTATATGCATGTATATAGCGTTTGTCTCTGAAGAAGGGGCTGATACAACGATGAATTGTTACATTTTTCTGCTTATGCTCTTTTTTGGTATTTACTTTCTTAAATTATAATGCACTAAAAAAAAACCTGTCATCAAGAACATGCTTCTCATCATTATGACAGATAATAATACTTTTCAAGAACATTGTCCTAGTTACACAATCTAGTACCAGTTAATTGAAAAGTAGATCTCAGTAAACCCTCAGAAGTTTAGAAATAATGTATATTAATTTTAATCATAGAATTTTTATGTTAGAGTCACTTTACATTTAAACATTAAGCCAGTTAAATATTCAGAATTGTTTCACAACATCTGAAATCCAGTTTCACCATTGCATTCAAAACCAGGATCAGGCTAAATCAAAGCTTCCCAGTTATTTCCCAAGAAACTTTTTGTGCCAACATATTACTGCTCATATTAGTGCTCCAGTGCTCTGCAGCTGATGCACATTCTAGAACCATGCATAACAATTATATAACTCAATATTTACTTAAGTAAATGTAAATAAATCTCAATATACTACTGAGATCCAGGACAGTGAGAAAGAGGCTGCCTACTCTATATCACAGATATCAGCTGATGCTGACTTTTCCCTCAAAACAATCCAGAATCTTAAAATGTCATTCACTGGGGAAAATCCACACAAACGTTCTTAAGTCTGAAGTGTACAGTCATCCATCACTTTTGGGATCAGAATAACAAATTCTCTCTCATTTTGTCTCTTGGCATGTCCAGTAGTAGAGGTCACCAATAGGTGATTCAATGTCCTGCCGTTTGAGGATATTTGACAACTATTTGAACCTTGGTGCAGCGAATCCAATTTTTGAGACACTTATGTATTCTCTTTAATCTCAAAATGTGCTTCTATTACTGGGTCTTTAGCATTTTAACTTTGAAATATGTTAAATACACCAAGCATTGTCTTATGGTTTCTTAAGAAGGTCAGGGAAGAATTCTTCAGAATGCCAGGAAGGGCTGTGCTCTCTCCACAGTGCTTAAAAATTTGCAAGTGGCAAACATGATAATCACAAATGCCACAGCCATTGCCCAGGCTAAAATCCTGATGAGAAGCCAAGCCTCCAGCATAAGCTGCAAAGGACAGGTTAGTAGCTGAGGGCAGAGGTTAGCAGCTCTCCTAGAGCGCTGCCCTCAGCCTGTATTTTGGACTTCTGCCTCATTCATCAGCTTTTGTGAGATATGGCATCAGTTCAACCACATTGAGTTAAGAGAATAAAAAAAATATTCAAATTCTCTACTTCCTTCCTCCCTCATTACACCCACTCTCCATCTCCACCTTTTGAGGGCTTCCTCTCTATGATTGCTTACAAGTCTGACAGTGGGAAAGATCTCCATTATATCATCTGCCTGCAGCCTCTTGTCTGCTGGAAAGATCCCTTTTTTTAGATAAACTTCTTACTCCATAAAATACAATATTCCATATTTAGGAAACACTCCAATTATAGGCAATCACAGCTCCCACTGATTTTAGCCTTTTCTACCCTAACCTTAAGAAAAATCTGCCTAGTTTAGTATGGCCATGCAGGTTCTTGCTTTGTCTGTACTTCAAGCAGACATGAACTTTCTCTGCTCGTGCTCCAGGCTGAGTGAGTGTCGTGTTCAGCAAGGTGCCACAGCTGAGCTGGTCAGCATGGACTGGAGTGGAGCTAAAATGTGCTCTGCCATCTGGCAACACAGTAGAGTGAGTTTGTGTCTGCCTAAATCATGTAAGCACACCATTACATATCCTCATATAGAAATGTTTTTTAAGATGGTGTAATCCACCAGAATTTACCAGCATAATCGCCCCCATCTGCTCTGAAAAGCAAGTGGGCAGCCTCATTTTTACAATCCTGCCTCTGCAAATGACTCTTTGCTTGTTTATTGGCCAAAGGATGACGTTGTCTCTGATGATGTCTCTAGTGATGCCCTATGGAGGAGTCAGCAAGACAGCCTCCATCAGACAAGGCAGGAAGGATTGCTCTGGGACTCTGATCAAAATTATTAAGGATAGTCTGACAGGGTGACTATAACTCTAGGGAGGAAACTGGTAGAGGTCTCCAGGTTCACAAAGTAGGAGAATCACACCTTCTCTAAACAACTGCATTTTCATGTTCACAGCACAACACATTTCATCTATGTGCACTTAGTGGGTGTGTTAGTGTATTTCAATCCACCCACATGACAAGTTGAACAGAAACAGCACAAAAGTAAGAGAACAGGCAGTACTTACATTCAGGTAACTGAAATCATCACTCTAAAACCAGAAAGAATGTAACAAAAGCCCCAACAACAAATATTGTTTCAAACAGTCCTGTGCTGGGAAGGGAATAAACCAGAGGATCAGAGTGCTCTTCCATCTTCAGTGTCTACAGGGACAATGGGTCTTGCAATTTATTTTTCTGCTTGCTGGCAAAATTAGTTATCTTGTAAATTCCAGAGCTTTTAACCCTCAATGTTTCATGACTTCTCTATCAACAGCAAACAAAAATATAGTGACTGCAAAGTTGCAACAAAGAGATTTTTAATTATAAGAGGAGCCACAACATTTCAAGTACATTCAAAACTCAGCTCAGTAAATGACAAAATTACAGGTAATAAACTGGGGAAACACAGTTTTGTTTCACTTTCAATCACCAGGCTACTATCTTTTTCATTTTTCTATAAATAAATAAGAAATCTGATTTTAAGTAGCATATTAACAAAATCAAACATGAATTCAAAAGACTGCAATCAACGAGGCATCTTTTCCAAAAATTAACAGACAAAGTCTGTTCCGTTATTATGGAAGATTACTGCAGAGTATTATTCCAGAGTAGTGGTCTTTGAAGTGGGGCACATTGCACCACACGGATTAGGCAAGACAATCCAGTGGGGTGCACAACAAAAATATCAGAACTTTAACAGTACATGTATAAAAGTTATAAATAAACAAGTATACATATAATGAGGGTGCCAGCTCAAAAAGTTTATACTGACAGGGATGCGTAACCAAAAATCTTAGAGACCACTGCACTAGAGGATCCTGCCACACAATTACTGCTGCCATGTCAAAGGCATTTAATAAAGATGTTGGTGAGTTATAAGCTCTTTTTTACACTTCTCAACTATCAGTTAAACAAATGGGTAAAAATATCTCCAGGAAGCAGATTTGTGAGCTCCTGTCTTTTATTAAGGAGCATGGATCCTCATAAACACTTTGCATCACTCAACTTTTTTTTGTTTTCAGGAAATGCAACTTATTGCCTTCTCACTAATCTCTTCCCTTCACTGTACTTATTGTAAGCAATTGATGAAAGAGCTAATTTTCCTGATGTGGCCAGTTAAACAAGAGCACAACATGTTGTATGGATCAATCAAGACAGGTGATTTAAGGTATTTGTAAATGTAATTGGATGACTCCCCTGGAATTGAATAGAGGGGAAAAGGTAGTGTTCTTTTTCATCTAGGATACCTCACTTGCAAGAAAAAGTGGCCAGTAAACAAAACCTGGCTCAGTAAGCAGACTTTTTGTTAAAACCTATGCACCGGATTGCAAGGTGCAAATGCAGAATAAGAAAATTTTGTTCTTAGCTAAAACATGATGATCAGATTTGTTAATATCTTTTCCAATCTGGAATGAGAAGGATGTGGAAATGGTGATTAAACAGAAATCTGGTGGTATCTGTAATCATTATGAAGATGTCTGGCCTATCTATTTTAAGGAAAATGTGAATAAGAAGAAACAAGATTGTAAAGGCACAGAGAAAATATACCAAGCACCCTTTCTCAACACCACAAAACACAGGCTGGGTGGTGAAAGCTAATACTCTTAAATTAACAGAAATATTTTTTAAATCTAGTGCAATGAATAATTATCCCTTCAAACTCTGTATAGTGAGAACATCTGCAATTACACTGAGTGAAATTAGGACAATAATTCTGAATGCTGCATGGCATACGCCAACCACATCAAGCATCAGCAAGGAGTTGACTAAAGGTTCACCCAACAGCAGAATCTATCTATACACTGCTTCCAGAGATTATTTCTTATCTGCTCTGAACCAGTTAATACAAGAACAGGTCTCAGGCAGAGCAAGTTCTTGATGTGGGGAAAGATGAAAAGGGTACAAAGCCACAAGTAACACAGACAAATGTTTTGGATTTACAAGCAGAGGCCATTTTTTCTTAGTCATCTTTGCTTTAGGACCGTATGTACAGATCAAAGATAAAATCCTTGAATCTTGAGTAACATTTTTCTTGTTCTTTGTCTACTTAAAGATACCTGGAGAAACAGTGATGAAATCTCAGTGAATTGCAATTCCTTGTCTTGGGAAACTGAGTAAATAAAAAGCCTGACATCAGAATGTCTCAACATTTTTAGAACTGCACATTCCAGTTTTTCACCTTTCAAATCTACCTGCAATATTACAACATTAAAAAAAAAATTTAATTACTTTTTAAAGTCTCCTACCCCCATCTTCCTTCACTGAGAATTCTGAGATGCTTTTGTTTACTTTTAATTTGGAAGAGAACTCAATTTCAAATTCCTCCAGGAAATTAAATTTCCATCTCTAGCACTGCTCTACTATAGCTATCAGACATGAAGCATCTGAGCGGATATGTTACATGGTCCCCTTCTCAGCTTTAGAAAGCTATTGTTGGAGGCTGGATTGCAAGATTGAATTAAGATTGCATTCTTGGCTAAACCACTAAAACATAATGAAACAGTGCTGTCTGACATAGCTCCTGTTCTACACATGGTGCACATTTCAGGCTCAATCTGTCTGCCCAAAAATAGGCACCAAAAAAAGGTTAAGTTGTTCCAGATTATATCCAGAGGGCTGGCAAGCATGGCGCAGGACAAGTGGGAGAGCCGTGCCCTGCTGGAGAGGCAACTGGAGGCTGGGAATGATATTTCAGCACTTCAAAGGTGGCTCTTACACTCACGTCTTGGCAACTGTGTTGAGCACTTCTGGTTTTTAAATTTGTAAAATGTGTATCAGCAAGGAAGAAAGAAGTTTAAAAAAAGGTAGTTGTGCAATTCTCTTGATATTGTCTTACAATTTGTAGTATGTGCTTGAAGGACATTGATGTTCATCCTGCCAGCTTGACCAATCCCATCACTTAGCTTTTCAATGTTTCAGGTTTGCATTTTCAGTTGTCAAATTCAAGAAGTCCAAGGGCTCAAACTCCCTCTTTCCTTCTACATTCTTTTACTTCAAGGTTAGCTAACACAAAGCCACAAATCATATACTTATCAGCTTATTTCTAAGTACCTTGGTTTTTTCAGGGTTTCTTAAGAATTTGCCAGCTGTCTGATCACAAAATTACATTCACTTCCAAAGAATCCACTGACCAGATTCAAACTCTAACAGAGAAGATGAGTACAACCCTGATACTTTCACAGTTATAGCTGATAGGTCTTTTTTTTTCCAGTTGAATGCCACTATTTGACACTACACTCCATGACATATAGACAACACTATTTTTTTTTTTACATATGGTGATTCTCACAACCTACTAAAAATCCTCATTTCTGTCACAAGCAAATTTCATTCTGAAAATACAAAGCCATGATTTGGTATCTTTAAAAGCAGACCCAAATTAAGCACTATGCTTTAAATAGCTAACAAAATAATGCTAACCTTTGGTTTTTATTTAAAATTTAAATTATTCTTTATGGCCTTCATGACTGCTTCACCTACGTACCTCTTCCAAAGAGCAAGTTTGCAAACTTCCAAAACAATTAATCCAACAGACAAGATAAACAAAGTATGTGTTACTGAATTTCAATTTTTTCGAAGCTATTCAGAGACAGCAGATGTGTAAAAGGTAAACAGAAACCATACTAACTAAATTGCTCCAATGTTTTGTAGCCAATTGGTACAAAAAATATTAGCAAGCATTTTTCTTTAAATAAAACATATAGTAAATGAATGTTACTGGAGTCTGAGTCTGCTGTCAGAAGTAATGTTGTTTAATAAGTGAAAATCTTGTTTACAAATACAAGTAGTTAGTCATTTCTGGTGGGTCTGCATATTGCAAAAATTAATTTTCATCTCTTCATAAGAAAAGCATAATTTCAGCAACAGTCCTTAAGAGAAAATTGTTCATCTGAAATTTTTTTTTGTATGATGACAACATTCACTGTACTATCCATAGGCTCTTTGGAGGCTCTTACCCAAAGGATAAGGCTTTGGGGATCCTTCTTCTATTCAGTTTAACACTAGATACCACTGCATGGTAAATGATTGGAAATATATGACAAATGTGAACAAATCAAAGGTCAGTTAAATATATGTGAAATAATAAATATATAGAAAAACCCAAAATTTCTTGCAAGTAATGAAAAATTGTACTTGAATAGTCCAGATTTTAATACCATAAAGATGCTATATCCTGTAATTGATGTAATATCAAATGTTGGCTAATAAAAAACTGAATTTAACGGTCTTGATTTTACTCAATGACAGCTGCAATTTTGATTTTTTAAAAATTAATATGGCAAATTCAATTTGGAGTTATACAGATAAATTTTACTGCTATCAAGAGACTGAGTTTGTCTGAAGGTAGAATTTAACTGAAAATGTTCATAAATACAGCGGAAAGCTAATTGGCAGGTTTTGTCTATCTAGATTGCTTTACTGTTATGTTCTAAATCTACAAAAGCCAGAACACTATACATGAAAAAGCATTAGGTTTTAGAAATTTAAAATTACTTACAAGCTGCTCAGACTTTACACCGTAAAGCTGAATGGTCTTTGCCACATTTTTGGCCACAGCTAAACTCAGGTCTGGATCAACAGCAGCCACATTTAGCTCACTGGAAGCAAAGATTACAAATCTCAATTAGCAACTGAACAGTGCTGTATTGAATCGATAAAGAATTAACTATGAATACACAGTTACGTGGCACGTCAATTTAGAGAGAGTAACACATACAACCAAGTCCTTCCACGCACCGTAATTCAGTTTACAATTTAACAAGTCATTTGGGAATTTTATGTGCAGTGTTCCTATTCTAGTAAAAATGAGCAAAGTTTAGGAATGACACTTCAGTATGAAATCACTATTAGTAAGCCATTCAAAAATATTGACAGCAATTAACTACATTCAAGCTTTGGCAGCAGCCTTCAAACATTACAGGTGAATACACAGTCATTCAACTCTGGAATTACATGAGCTGTGCAGAAATACCCAGGGGATGCCTTAGCTTGACACAACTAATAAGCTGTGTTTTAGGCAATCGTTTATAGTAAGAGAGGCCCCAAAGGAATGACAGGGAACAAACGAAGAAGGAAAAGACTTCTAAATCACTTCC
The DNA here is from genome assembly GCA_013399875.1 of Gymnorhina tibicen. Lineage (NCBI taxonomy): Eukaryota > Metazoa > Chordata > Aves > Passeriformes > Artamidae > Gymnorhina > Gymnorhina tibicen. Next base: position 2,465,707 of record VXAZ01001116.1, on the reverse strand, counting down.
AGTATTTTTTGTTCATGAACGTCCCCAGATCTGCATCGGCTGGAGCTGCATTCAAGACTGCTCTGCTGAAGACAGGCAAGCACAAGAACCATCATGCTGCTAGTGGTGAGTTTAACCTCTCTCAAGAGCTGGAGAATCATTAGGCACCCCAACCTAGAATAATCTTCTCTGAGAACTCTCTAGGGCCACAAACATCATTAGCTAAAGATCACTCTGGAAAACTCAGCTGAAATTTAGTAATTTTCATGTTGTTTTCCTTTCTCTTTTGCAAGGAGCAAAATAATATCAGTCACCACACCAAGAGACATGTTTTGAGCATGTGTAACTCCCAGTCACAAGTATTGTGTCAGTATTTAATACTTTAATAATTAATACACACACAAACATACTGTGAGTGCTGCTCATCTCTTTTCAGACTTTATTAACCCGAGTAAACCTTACCAAAACCTTATGAGGGAAAATGCACCATTGGTAATTTAAGTATCTCATTCTACAAATTCTACCTGGAATAGTCATCTTTATCTTTTATTTTGCCATTTTACTTTAACTGAGTATTTACACCAGGTGTTATCGCTTGCAGCCAAGCAACTACCAATTCCCTTTGACACAGTCAGAATAATTAAGATACTAGACATTTACAGTATGTGTAAAGTTTCTCTTCCTGATCTTTTATAAGCTTAAACATTAAAACTTATATTAAAATTTCATTTATCCCAGAAAAACAAAATACAGAATATAAATAATAAAATGTACTGTTTATTATAAATAATCATAAAGGAGTGCTTATCTTGCTGTATTCAGCATTGGTGCAGTCTCACCTCGAACACCATGTCCAGTTCAAGGTCCCACAGTTTAGGAATGATGTGAAGTTACCTGAATGTGGCCAGAGGAGGGCAACAGATCTGGTGAAAGGACTGGAAGGATTGTCCTATGAGGGATGGTGAGGGAGTTTGGAGAAAAGGAGTCTTGAGGGGCAACGTCGTTGCCTTCTACACCTTCCTAAGCAGGGGAAGCGGAGAGGGAGGTGCTCAGCATTCCCCCCCAGGATCTAGTGAGAGTAGGTGTGGGAATGGTTCAAAGCTGCATGAGGGGAGGCTCCAACTCAGTATTAAAGAATCATTTCCTTAACAAGAGGGTGTTCCAATCCTGGAACAGGCTACTTAGCGAAGTACTTGATGCCCCAAGCCTGTCAGTGTTTAAGAGGCATTTGAACAATGCCCTTAACATGTTTCAGCTTTTGGCCAGCCCTGAAATGTTCATGCAGTTGGACTGGATTTATTGTTGTAGGTCCCTTCCAACTGAAATATTTTGTTCTATTGTGTGTTTCTCTATCGTATCGTATCGTATCGTATCGTATCGTATCGTATCGTATCGTATCCTATCCTATCCTATCCTATCCTATCGTATCCTATCCTATCCTATCCTATCCTATCCCATCCCATCCCATCCCATCCCATCCCATCCCATCCCAAATTCTGATTTGATTTTTGCACTAACCTGCTTTATAAATAAAGAATAATCAACCTTTTACCACAAAGGAAGTCTAATTTCTAAAGTTGTAACTTATGAAAAAATATATGTTGAGTATTACATTTTCCAATGCCTTGTATGTACATACCTGGTTATAGTTTTAATGATGCTGTCGAGCTCGTCAGAAGAGGGAGGATTTCGACCTCCAGGAGGGAAGACAAGATTGATGGGGTCAAACAGTCGAGATAAGGATTTTGACAGATAGGCAGCTTCATATTGTTGCAGTGAATCTTTCAAGGCCTTTTCTGGACTTTGGATATAAGAAAAGGTTACTACATTTTAAATTAAAATACACAATAGCATTAAATCTTTCCAGACATACAAACTTTGCAATACTGAACCTGTTTTTCCTTTCTGCTCTTTAAACATATGCATATGAAAAACATTCTTCTGATTAGTCTCCCAGTGACTGCTCAAGAACATATTTAAGTCAATACAATTCTCTTATAAAATATTCATTTTATCTTACATAAGTCTGGAAGTCCTAATAGACTTGATGAGCCTGTTTCAGTTTGATCTTTCTGATATCACTTAGATCATGTTTAGTCTATGATGTATAAACTAAAAACAGTGAATTATAACAACTGAACATTTGTCACACTCAAATGATTGCAGTGTCATTAGGAAAAAGCTACTGCTATAATCACAATCCATACAAAAGGGAATTTTCAGCATTCTTCTATTCTTTTCACCCAAAGAGACAAAAAGATAGAATTTGTTTAAAAGTCAGTGACTTTGTGAAAGACAAGACAACCCAACACCATTAGATATATAGACTCGTGAAAGCCTACAGCTCTAAAATAGCATTAGAGCAGTAACTGCAAGAGGAGAAAAAAGTCTTAAAAACTTTCCTGCAGTGACAATTTGAATAACAGTAAGTTTATAAAAATACTCTGCTTTCTTAGAGGGTGCAAAGATTTATATTTTATAGTCTTACAGTTCATAATACATACTCGTAATCTTGATTTTTTTGCATGAATATGTCCTGTGCATCTTCTTCCATTTGTTGTAGTTCAGCAAAAAGATCAGTAGTTCCACTTGTGTTAAAACTCCTCTGAATATTTTGACTGTATTGTTGGAGGCGCTTCCACAAGTCATTATAAAGCCTCAGTAATTTAGGGTATTCTCCTTCAAATGCTTGTTTCAAAAACATAGAGGCTGCAAAATAAAGCAGTAAGCAATACAGAATGCTAAGTTCAAACTAATCTTTTCATTCATATAAACCATGTTATCCTAAGTTTAATATTAATAATGTAATATTTATAGTAATTTCAAAGTGACATAACTATAATATTATATGCACTTGACAAAATATCTAAAGCACCAGTATAAAAACCCACAATTGAAAGACTGGATATGAAAAACTTTTTTTATTTTGTACAATAAATGTTTGGTATCAAACTTAATTATTATCATCATTCATTTAAGGCCAAAGTGTAATTGGAACTCTCTAAATCTAGAGATTTGCTAACAATATCTTGATGGAGGAAAAGTGTGGGGCTGTGCAACTTTGAAGATAACAATTTAAAACAGACAAAGATAACTCGTATGAACCAAAGTCTTCAGAAACGCGATGAGGGAAGAATATGCCTTTATGCACACTTCTTAAAACAAGGTACTTAATATGCAATTCCTAAACTTGTCAGAGAATGACAAAGCCAGCAGAAAAAGCAGCATTATTTTCAGCCTTGAAAGGCTTGCCACAAGTAACAGGAAATGAAACAAATGTACAACTGCTTTAGCAACCGTTAATCTTGATCTAACATCACTCATACTCTATAGATTTCCCATTACATTAGGAGATTAACACTGTTCCATTCATTCCTAGGTTTTTCAGGTTCCACACATCTGCCCCATTTCACCCAGCCTGTGCTTTCAACTCAAATATATACTAATTTTGAATACTGGAGGATTTACATTTATTATCAAACACAGAGTTATTGCAGGTCATGAAGCTATGTTTACACAGATTGTCCCAACCTCACAGAAGCAGATCATGATCTAATACCAAACCTTTTAAACTGCCAAAATTACTATTTTTACACTATTCTTCTGATATCTCATCTTCCTCTGATCTATATGATCCAGAATCTGATTGATGTCAATGGATTCAGTCACCAGAAATTTATGTTAAAAATGAACATTCTCATGTAGATGCCTTGCTTAACTGAAAAAATCTGCTCACTGTAAACATTGTCTCCCCAAAACTCAGCTGTAGCAAAATAAAAACATCATTCACATTGAAAACCCCCTATAAATGTTTATATAAAACACATTATTAAAAACTGTAAGTAATAAAATAGTTTAGAATAGCTGTTAGAAAAAGTACAGCTGACAAAATATAAGAGTTCCCTCAGTTCTGTAGTGTTGCCATTAACTGATGTCATAATTTTACAATCTTAAAACTGAGTGCTGAGAACAGGTAGCACGTGTTCAGTTTGAACACAGGAGGCTCGGGGTATGTACATACTGCTCTTAAAGCAATGTGTAAGGCAAACAGTAAAATTAATATGTTTTTACACAAGATGCATACATTTTCTTTTGGGATCATCTCGTTACTTAGCAACCACTGAACATGACTCCACCAGCTGCTATTCTGCTGCTATAAAACCTGGAAGGACCAAATTTTGAAGGGGCAGTGCAATAGCTGAGATCACAAAGATAAATGCACATCTTATGCACTTCACCTCTATGTGCAAAAGACAACTTTAAACACTCTATGCAAACCTGAAAGATAGATTTATGGAAGTACCAAACTCAACTATGATCCAACTGCATGCTGCATTAGCATGTTCTGGTAATAGAACTGTCTTATGTTAACATTTATATTTATTATTCATTGATTGTATCTGCTATTCACATATTACATATGCAGAGAAAATTGTGTATAGTCAGAACACCAGCTGTTTATCTGTATTTATACAAGACAATTTTGAAGTAACTAAAATCCTGTTTAAAATGGTATCCAAAAAATGGCTGAAATTTGAGTTTTACAACCAATCAGTATTTAACAAGAAAAGACTAAGAATTTATCTTTAAAATCAAATTAGTAATTTTGAATTTGCCAAACCCACTTGCTTTAGGAAGTATAATGTACTATTCCAAACATTTTTACCTCCACATACAGTTAGAAAAATACTTTTTGTTATTAGATAACTACTTAATGAAACAGAAAATATTTCTTTCTGAAAATTCAACCATAGTTTAGGAGGATCCTGTCTGGTTACAAACCCAGAAGTTTTAAACACACAGACCTTGTACTGAGTGAACCACTGCTATAGTTCTGGTAGAGGAGATACTGAGCAAAGGGCTTACTGAAAAGTGAGTTTCAAAATAATTACAGAACACAGTACAAATCATTTATACTGAATACTTACAGTCTGTTGCTGACTGAAACTGAGAGGAAAGTGTCTGGGTTACTGCAGTCCAAAATTTGTACAAAATATCAGACTGGCCGTCCTGAGAACAAGGGACAAAAGGAATACAAGTTTCAAAACATATTCTTTTCAAAGCATCTCAAACAATGCAAATGCTTCCAGTCAAAGCTGCTCTTCATCACTGAGAATAAAATCAAAATAAGTGCAATCTGAGAAGTTTCCCTCAGGTTTAGAGCTAGAAAAAGTATTGGAGAAAACAAATATAAAAGCTTCAGTCTTGTATTTTCCTCCAAGTCTGAGAGAAATGCTCCCAGCTCTCTAGGGGTGTGAGTGCAGCCCAAAGCAGCACACCTCAGGAGACGTGTTAGAAAATCTCTTTGCACTGCAGTGACCTTCCCATTCCGTGGGAGTTCTTGTGCTGGCTACACCACAGCAATTATTTACTGCCATTACCACAAAAACTCCGACCAGGGACCAAACCCACTGCGGGCTGCACACAGAGCAGCTCCGGTTCCCAAAAACATAAAACACGCAAAAATACAGTGAACCTCACAGCTGACTCTTCACTGCCTGGTACCAGCAGGGCTTGCAGTCAGAAGTGGAAACAAGGGAGCACACCAAAGTACAGGCAGGCAGAGGCAGACTGCCCCCAACATCTGGCACTTAGGGTCAAGCATTAAAGCGTTATTTTTGATCCCTGTCTGTGTGCTTGAGGTAGAAAAAAAATTCCAGGAGATGAGTATCCTGTCCTGCCTGCTCGTTAGATACTGGGAAGACTGTTCAGTGTTGTCATGGGAAGAGAAAACCCGCTCTGTACAGAATGATTTTCTTCCTTGTATGGTGTACAACATCATCCATTGACCCGACTGCTACATTAACCCGTCTGACCAAATCACTATTGGAATGATCATCAGAAAAGAAAAAAAAAGTCAGTTCAAGTTCTGCACTGCCAGGCAGTACCACAAAAAGGTGGAGATAATCTATTATATTTAAAAGTCTGGCTACTCCAAAATGAATTACTGTTACTTAAGATGATAAAGGAAAAAAAATGCTCACTTGCAATGGCAATAACAGGCAAAGAAATGAAGGTCTTTAAAATGGCATTCATTAAGACATACCACTGCATCCCTCTTGAAGATCTGTTCATTGAAAGACTGCAAGTTCAAGCTCAAGTTTCAGTTAAAAAAAATCATCTTAAAGAATTAATATAAAACCTGAAAATCAGTTAAAGGTATACTGATACATCTAAAAGTAATGATAAAAAATAGGATTATCATCACAAACTCTGCAATTAGATGAGGAATTCATCCAACTCTACTCCTTATCACTAAAGATAAAGAAGGATAAAGTTTATGGGTCATGTGTTAAGAATTGAGAGGGAACATCTTTTATGCTGTTGGACTCATAAAATGTATGGTAATTAACACTGAATGCTAAAATAAGCTGGGATTACAGAATCTCATTTTTGACTGCTTGAGGACAATGATGGATTTAGAAACTGAAGTAATTTATTTTATAGCTATGTTTGTATTTTCTGTAAAATTGTACTTGACTTTCATAAATGGACAAAGTAAAATTAGAAAATCAGAAAAATGATTCAGAAGGTTCACTGCGTAAAATCTCTTTTCTTTGGTAAATTTATTGCTATAGCATAAACATGAATTTACTTAATTCTTTATTTCACAGTTTCAAATTTAGAACATGAAGACTACAATATAACAAATGGCCTTTCACATCAAGTATAAATTAATCAGTTTTCATATTCTCTATCCCAACCTGGAACAAGAGTTGCCTATTGAGCATGGTAACTCAATTCAAATTCTAAATAATCTAATGAGGGTGGAAAAATACTTACAGAGCACTCTCAAACAACTTTTTTTTCATTACTGTAATCACCATCTACATCTCTTGTCACAGTCTCAGCAGAAAACGCAGTGATTAAAGGGTCCAGGAAACAAATATGCATGTACCCCTGCACATCAACATTCCTGTCTTAATTGTCAGATTCAACATGGTGACAAGTAACAGTAACACACGTGTGATGACATTTAATGTTGTTGTGGAAATACATAACTTCTCTACTTATCTCTATATACATATATAATTTAAAAGTCAGACATACATACATATGTTCTCATGCATAGATAGCCACAGCCATACCAATTAGCCTCTTCTCATTAGTTTGTGTCTTCTGACCTGGGCAAATGGTGTTCATTAACTGGATCAGAATTTTGCAGTAAAGAAGGCCCTCGTGGCTCAGCTAGCCAACTGTATTGTGTATGAGGAGAGACATAAGGGAACAGCTACATGGAAAAGTCACGTAACATTTCATACTGACTGACTACTCAGTCAAAAATGTTTAGGGGAAAAAAATAAATGCCCTGGTTTCAAATCAACTAAAATCACTATCTACAGAGTGCTGGTTGCTTCTATAACATATGATACGAGATTTCAGTTTGTGCAGTGCTGAGATGCAGTCTCTCTGGAGGTGAAATATAGCTGCTGATTAATAGCACAGAGAAGACCATGTAAGAGTTTCTGGCAGGAACTAGAGAATACTGTTGCCTACGCATACACCAGGGGGTATTTAAGTGGGTGGACTGTAGCTACCAAAACTAGAATACAGCAAGGCACTAGCATTAGATACTCTTGAGGGAGTAAAAGTGCCATATGCAACCGTGAGCATCCAGAAACAATTTATTTTGTTTAAATCTGTAGTTTCTTTTTCTTACACATTAATTCAATATATTACTTTTTAAAGTACATTTAAGACTCTCACTGCTTGTTTTTTAAATAATGTATTCCGATAAGGATTAGATCTATCCCTGTATGAGAATTATAATTTAACTGCTTAAAATGTAACGTGCAATTCCATTTGACAATAATCAATACTAGAAAATGACAGAGAAAGGGTAGCAAAAGGAGTGGTTTTCTCCAGCTTAGCAGGAAATGAAAGGAATGTCCCTTGTACTGGACAACTTCTTCAAGGACTGAAAAAGATAGGTAGGATGAATATGGAAGAGGAAAAGGCAGTTCTGTGTGCCTGAAATGTACACAGCAAATCTACTGGCTCATCAAAGTTTATAAGCCTTCCCCTAAGCTTCACATACAGCATTGTGAGCAGCAACCCACAGTTTTCATAAAGTAGCTGCTCTTTTGGGCCTTTTGCTTTCAGAAAACTACAATCAGCTAGCTAACATTACCTTCTTGTCATTTTCCCATCTGTAAATAACGAATATAGTCCTCTACCCTTATACCAAATATCCTCAGTGGTAGACAATGTATGGGAGCATTGGGTAAATCCACATTCGTGATTCAGCGTGTAGCTAGGACTCTTTTTGGTCCAAATCTGTCTTGTGTCTAATACTTGTTGTCTTGTAGAACACACTGAAGTGTGCTAGCAGACTAACTTCCACTATTCAAGGAATACACTATCTCATAATTAGCTTAAAAAGAACAACTTCTGCAATTTAATAGCTTTTTGCAGCATATCATCATATATTTGTAAAATAACCCAGAAGGATGTACTAATATTTCTATCAATTAATATTCAGAATTAATTAAATCAGGAATTTTCCATTTCTCTTGCTTATGAAAATGAAATAAAATTGAAAGATGGTAAATTACTTACACCCCCTCCAAAATAAAAATGCTTGCTTTGAAATCTAGTCACAAGCAGATTAACATCTTGTGATACAATCCCTTGTAGCAGGAGCAGCTGACAAGATGAGTAATGAACTGCATCCGATTATCTTTTCAGCTCTGTAGCAATCATTTTCCAACAGCTTCCTATACCATAACCAACAACACTGGAAAAAGGTCACCGTTCTGTCATACTGTTCCCCGCTCCCCACCAGGGTATGTGTTTAACAACACAGAGAACACATAAACCTTTGGAAGCTGAGGTGTTGTTATCTGGCACAAAGCTGTTTCAGGTGCATACTGCATACATAGAAAGCCTACATAAAACATCCGTACATAATTGAAAGTCTCCCAGAAGGAAATTATTGCACTTTAGCATAAAATAAAATGTTATTTCCTCTTGTCATGCGATATGTTCTTTCTTCAACAAAAGAATCTTAACTGTAATTGATGGTATTTAAAACGCATGATAGGCAAGATTCAGGTTGACATATACGTATTTTCCCCTTCATGAAATATAGCCAGATTAAATCTATGAACATTAATTGCAAGCAATTGTAAGACTATAACGGCAAAACAGAAGTGTCCCCCAAAACCAGATCCATTTCACTCAGCATTTTTGAATTAATGGTACTGTCTGTTCACAACTTTATTTTGATCTCACAGCACAGAAAATCTGCACATAAATCATACTTTGCACCACTACAAAATGGTGCGGAAGTAAGATCAGCCACAGAAATGGCTATTTTCTAATAAAAATCTGTTGTGAAAATGCTCCTATGCCTAAAGCATACTTACATAAAGTAATATCTACCAGCAAAAACTGTGAATTAAAAATACTGTCGCTGTTGTTCCTGTGACCAGTGACCACTTTATTCCCCAAAACTGAACAACTGAGCAGGCACTTACATGATTTAGTAGCCCCTCTGCAAATCCTTGGGCAGTGCAAGACAGTTTAGATCTGTTTTCCTCTTGTTAATTCTCTGTTTTCAGAAATGAACTGAACAACTGCCCAGTAACATAAACCAGGGCAACCCTCTGTCATTCTGACCTGCTGGACAGCTGGCCAGAACCAGGGGAATGGAAAGATACTTTTGAAAGATGTGTGGACTACAAACACTTAGCTACTTTTAAAAATGTTATTTCTAGGTAACCCACTTGCATCTGTGTAGAGTAAAATAGAAAAACACAACAATCAGACTGCACTCTGGCCCAGCCACTGCAATTTTCCCCTTTTTCATACTGTTCAAAAATTTGATACTCAGTCACACATACTATTCACATAGGAATTACTTGCTCATGAAAATTATACCCATAAATCAGACAAAATATGTCCAGTAGGCTAGACCACAAATGGCAATGCATTTTCTCAACAGTGGGGCTCACTTTATTGTGTATGTGAACTGGACAAAGTTTATCCTTATTAAATTAATAAATGCAGGTAGTTTGTTTGACTTCCATTATATATCTTATGTGAAATTAAAAATGTGCTTAAGTGCTTTGCTGAATCAGGGCCATAACCAGCAATCCGCTAAAAATATTTTCACTTTATGTAACTATTTCATTTCAACTATTGCTATAAAGTCACTATTGTCAATACTCGGCACAAACAGTAACACTGCGCAACTTTCCCATAACAGAGCAGGTTTTACATAAAACATTTAAGATTCTATAATAGAACCACAGAATCTATTAGGTTGGAAAAGACCTTTGAGATCATCAAGTCCACCCTATGACCTAACACCACCTTGTCAACTAAACCATGGCACCGAGTGCCACATCCAGTGTTTTTGAACACCTCCAGGGACAGTGACTCCATCACCTCCCTGAGCAGCCCATTCCAGTGCCCAATCACTTTTCCTGTGAGGAATTTTTTCCCAGTGTCCAGCCTAAACTTCCCCTGGTGCACCTTAATAACACTGCCTAATGCCAGTGCCAGGAGACATTTGGACGGTGATAGTTCATCCTGCTCTCTGTCCCGGGAACTCCATAAGGTTCCTGTCAGACCATTCCTCCACCCTCTTGAGGTCCCTCTTGATGGCAGCATGACCCTCTGGAGCATCAGCCACTATTCCCAGTTTTGTGTCATCAGCAAACCTGCTGAGGGTACACTCTGGCCCACCATCCAGATCACTAATGAAGATCTTAAAACAGGACTGGACCTGGTCAAGTACTGACCCCTTGAGGGGGGGTACACCTGCTAGACCCCCTGCTAGACTCTGCACCACTGATCACCACTTTCTGGGCCTGGCTGTCCAGCTGGGCCATTCATGATTAATCCCACATCGATAAAAAGCTGAGTTTCAGAACACAGTGCAACTGGGAGAGCCTGTAGATTCAATCATCTTCTATGCAATGACTGGTGATAAGGAACGGATTTAGATCAGTATTCTTTTACTGGTATGAAATGAATGGGTGGGGGGGGGAATTTATACTTGTCTATTAATATTTTTTTTCAATATTCCTTTTATCTTTAGTGCACGGTATTACAGCACATAAGCAGACTTGTTAATAGTGTGAAGCGACACTTACTCAGATTGATGCATTGACTGCATAGATTTGAAATTTAGATTCACTGTTGCCTGCTTGCAAGATTATAGAAAAAACTGCAGACTGACACGATTAATGTGCTAAATCCCCTCTCACTCACGTGAAAATGATTTGTTTTCCCAGTTCAAAAAATATAATCCATTTTCACTAACAGCTACTAGTAAGTTAATAAACCACTGAACAATAGTGGGCTGAGTACCAGTATCAACAGTGGAAAGATATTACAAGATCTGTATTCACTGTTACTATACAATAATATTAATGCTAAAGCCTGGAAAACTGATTTCAAGTCTCCTCAAACATAAAAACAGCTTACCTAATTTTAAAAACCCATATCAAACTACTAATTAAGTTTGCTATTACTGAAATTAAATTAAATCTCTTTAGCTCTGTTCTTAGTATAACTATTTAGTACCTGACATTAAATCTAAATTCAAGGAATGAGAATGAAAGTACCCCCCTTCTTCAGTGTTAGACAAGAATGTAAGAAGATGCTGAAAGGACATATATTTATTTTTACAAATGTCTCTATTTCCTCCACACTGTAAATTTAGAACTTAATGAGTATAATTTCCCATCTGTGAATTATCATATTTGTGTGTGTCTGAAATAGCTATTTTAACATTCAAATAATAAATCTGACCCACTGATTCTAAACTGGCTCCCACTTCATGGCAACCACTTCCAACTTATTTTTCCCTGTAGAAATTTTGATACTTTGAGTAGAATGTGAAAAACATCTTTATTGTGAAGCCTCTTTGAAATGTAAAACAATATAGTGAATATTACCATGCAGCTAGTTGCTGCAGGCTCCTGAAATCAGGCTTTGCATACTAATACATACAGTGTTTTCTATCTGTAATCAAACGCTCCGCCATGGAGAAATATGGGACTTGCGAATGTTCCTCTAAAAACAGAAGACATTTAAAGGACAGTCTAAATATTTTTTCCACCAATAAAGCAACAATGCAAACGATTTAACAATTTCATACGGCAAGATCTTATGGGACAGAAATAAGGAAATCTATTTGCACTATTTCTATAGCAACACAATTGCCAAATGTTAGACTGTGAACAAAAAGCCATCATCCTCAGTAGTGCAATTAATCAGTAATGAAAAGACAAATTCTGAGTGTATTTTCAATAAAATACTTTCTATATCCTTAAAGTAGTCAGGATTATATTTCTTAAAATAAGAGTGAATTTAAATTTCTAATGTTGTTTACATTATACATTACAGGTGCAGAGATGTCAATAAATGACACTTTTTGTCATTTAAAAATGACCTTGATTTTTTTGTTTTACTGCAGGGCATAGAATTTCATTACACTGGGTTGATCAGTTTATATCCAAGGTGTAATAGTTTCTAGACTTCCAGCAGTAGTGCAACATTTTAAAAAGGTCTCTTTATGCAGGTGACAAAAGAAACAAAAGCTGGTTTGCTTTTATTTTGGAAAACCTTCTTGACTAGAAAATAAAATTAAGACTGTGCATTCCATAAAATATTGGAATTCTTAAGAGATTCCTCAGAAAAACTAATTTGTAAGGGAGAAAAATACTTAGGTATTAAACAGTGTCCTATATCTTCAAAACTACTTAAAACATTAATTAATCCTTCCATATTCCTGCAAGATATGCATCAACTGGAAATAAATGAACTTAGTATTCAAAAGCCAGTAACTACCCCAGGGATTTGACAGCTTTCTTCCACCCAGAGAAGTGATTTAGTATGTACAGCTTCAATTCAAACGATGCTTTCACCTTGACTACTCCATATCCCCTCCAAGGATGAAAGGGTGGTTCGTTACCATGTCCACTCAGCCCGGAGCTGTTCAGGTAAGATTGACAAGAATGATGATAAAAGGCGGCACTTCTGGTAAATGTATTTCTTTTCCAATGGCAAGCTGACTGAAAACCAACTGACTTTAATAATTTGCAGTCATCACTGATCTGCAATTTGCACAAACACCACCAAACCAGAAGTGAAAAAGAACGAAGGTGATTATTACCTACTAACCCACGCAACCTCCACACCATCCCCTTTCTTCACGGCTGCACATTTCTGTCAGAGAAACGGAATTAAAGTTCTAGAGAAATCATAGTGTCATTAGAAAACCATTGCACAGGCCCTGACCCTCCCATGTGAATTAGAATCAAATTACTTTTAGTATGGCTGTCTGGGCACACAGATCCATTCAAAATGAGAATTGGGACTTTTAACTGGTATGATCTTTTTGGCTCTTTAAGAGTTCTCAAAAATCCTGCAAGTGAATTCAGCAGGGCAATTTGAACTCAGTAGATCTGAAACAAAGAGTGTCTTCGGTATTTTGGGAACCAAAACCCTGCTCATCCACCTGTGTTTAGATCTTCACAAAGTACCTCATTATTGCTTAAATAACAAACAGAAATCACAGTAGAAATGATGTGCAAGTAATCCAATTCTGCTTCTACAAAAAAATACTGAAAAATAAATCATATACTTGTAATAATTGGTGAAAACCATACTATTTTCTGAATTCACGTAAGACAATAATTCAATTATTTTTCAATTTTTTCCACTTGGGATTATTTTTTAATTGGGTCAACTGAATGTGAATATGTGATGATAGATGTGAATATTCAAAGCAGCAACATTTTTAACAAGTTTGGACAGGGAGGAGAAATAAGAAGGTGAAATATAAGTACACTCCGTCAATAAATATCTATATTTTCCATTTATTTTCTTTATCTTATGTAATGCTGAGGACATTTCTTTCTGTATCGTTAACACCTCATATTGCCAGTGTTGACAACTCAGGAAAAAAGCCTGCTTACTCACCAAACATTCATCAGCAGCAGCAGCAATGATAAGAGCCCTCCACAAAGTACATAATAACACTCCCTACAACTCTCAGCTCACTTTTTTACCCAGAGGCTTACGTAAATGACAGGGTTTGTGATGTGCCTTGGTTGCAAACAGGACAGCCAAAGGCAAGCAAGGGCAGATCTGCCTGTACTGTTCTGCCCGGCAGAGAGACCCCAGCTCATCCTTTCTACTGACCACCCCAAATCCCCCCCCCAAAAATGATTTGCTGCTTTTCAGGCTGCTTTTCTCCTTGCAGAACAGTTCCCTCACAGCTATGGGGTGTGAAGGGCCCAAAACAGATGAGGATCAAAGATCATTTTCAACTCTTTTACAAGGGGCTAAGAAGGGCTCTTATCTCTAATTAGGAAGGTGGCTGTCAGAGAAAGATATGTTCTGCTGCGATTTACGCTGAAGTCAATTGTAGTTGAGGCATTACAACAGCTGAGGAAGGATTAGTCACTACACATTAAAAGAGAGAAGCAATAAAGCAGAATAAACTGAAGTAACTTATTAGCTCGCTGAAGGTGAATTAAGAAATTGAAAGAAGTGATATAAATAACCAGTCATGAGGTGAACAAAAATATCAAATTCACATTATTTAAATCTTATTTGTATTTTTAATTTTTACCATTAACATTGTGACAGCATTAACCCTATCTTTTAAAAAATGTATACAGTGAAAGCTCTATTCAATTTCCCCAAAACTAGAAAACAGAACTCCGTGAGTTCTGAATTCTTTTAGCCCTCTTCAACTAAAATCTAGTCATTAAAGGCCATTTTTTCTTACATAAAACCCACCAAATGTCTATTCCATTGTATTTCTCCTTTAAATAGTTCATAGATTTGTTAAAAAATTAAATCTTTAATTTAAATATGTAAACATTAATAATGTACCTATAGTTCATGACTAGTATGAAATGAAGCAGCTTTTAGAAGGTACTATGAGTGCATGATTTCTTTTCAAAATTGCATTAATTTCATATTGTGACAAAGGAAAAATACCAAAATCTAGACCTGCAAAGGGAAGGAGTGAAAAAATGTGCAGTATAAATTTAATCTCCAGATTCTTCCATGATCCTCATGTAAGCCTGAGTCTGTTACTTAACTCTTGGCCACATCTAAAGCTGGTAAAAATTGGAAAGGAATTCTGTAGGAGAAACCATAGGGTAGAAAAGATGCAGGTGTTGTCATTGCCCTCTTGCTGAACTGCAGTATTTAAAATTTTCCAAATTCTGTACCTCAGTTTCTTCATCTCTCAGGTTTTGTTTCCTTTTTCTTTTTTAAAAAGAAAGTTTTAGTGAATCCTTTAATTAATTAGCTAGTGCTTTTAAAACTACATTTTTGGATACAACATGATACAACACTACTAAATATTATTATAGTAACAGGTAATTAGAAAGCCGGAAAGCACATATTTGAGATCATAATACAAAATTAGAAAGACTGCAGGCTGTGCTATCTCTGAAGAGAAAGACACAAAAAATCCCCAATGGAAAGAGAGAATGATGACTAAAAAAAATAAAAAGGCAAGTAGCTTCCTTGCTATTAAAGGACTTGTGCTTTAAAAAGGCTGGGTCTCCTCCTCTCTTATGCTTCCTAGGATGATACTTGCACTGCAGTAATCAAAACAAGGAAGCAGATGGACAGGCAAAGTGGTACTGCAGCTGCTACAGAAGATGACTATAATAATAATGTTGACATCAGTAACAGTAATTAGTGCACAGACTGTAGAGTGGATGATTCGTTTTCCTATCTTCTGGAGTGGGCATGCTGCTCTAGCAAATGGGTACAATGTTAGTACCTTCGGTTTGCTTTGTTCATTTGCTCAGTTTATTAATGAAATTGAATACAATAAAGAAAACCCAACTTCTCTCCCCCTCCAGAACACTTGCTGAGGAAAGCACGTTTCAGTTTGGTTTAATACGAGATGGAATCTTCATTAGTAAATGGCAAAATACCAATTTCTTATTTATATCTAAAACAGTTCATACTCTCCCATGCAGCCATCTGTACATATGCTCCTGAATTTGAGCAGCATGCACTACTTGTCTGGTTTTGTCTGAACAACAACTCTACTCTTTGGTGTGACCTCACCCATCTGCAGCCTGGTGACACATCTTTTTCAAGAGACACCAGAACAAACGGTCTAACTGTGAGAATGTCCAAGAAAAACACTGTGCATACCGAACCATTTCAGGCAGTAAATAAAGCATCGGTGCCATCAGCAGTGCTGTGCCATGCTGAGAGAGCTCTGCTAGCAGAACACCCGGTAAGGACGTACCACTCCTCCTTAGCTGTCCCACTGAGAACAACCATGTCCAGCCTGGCACTATACTACACCAAAACACCCACCAAAGAGCAAAGTAATTGGAAGAGTGATAACTGTGGAAAAATAGATGGATTTTATGTGGGAAATACAATTTTTCACTTAGATGCAATCCTGCAATATGAACTTAAAGGCAAGGAAGAGTAATCAGAGAGATCATGGAACATTTTCTAATGAGTTTTTCCTTACCCTGCTTCCACTGAAATTCATTTTCCCTGTTCATTTAGTCTCCAGGATGATAAAATATTTCCTTTGTCTTCCCTCTATTATCAACCTCAAAAACTAGAAAAACTCCTTTTTCAGTTGTTGAAAAACTCCTTTTCAAGTGATGTTTCTGAAGAGGGAAGACTGAAAGTGAAAAGCATAGGGTGGGAGCCACTCATGAATACCAACAGATCATTTATCCAAGCTCCCTTTCCATCCAAACTCTTCCTGAGCCTTTCAGCATTTCTGGTCTGTCTCCAGGTTTCTGTGTTTCTCCCTAAACATGCTGATCCACTGAAGGGCTGATCCACCCAGGCAGCAATAGATATTTTTTGCTAGATTAAACTTTTTTAAATTAAGAAAATATGCTAAAAGTTTAAAAACTTTTTGAGGGGGGGTTGTGGGATTTTTTTGGGTTGGGTTGGTTTTTTGTTGTTGTGATTGGCTTTGTTTGTTTGTTTGTTTTAACACAAAAAGAGAAGCTTGAAGTGCCTCATAGAAAAGTGATGTTCTGTGCAACACCTTCTGGAGATGCGTTTAAAAGATAGATGAAGGCTGTACTTAACCTTCATTATTTGCTTTCACTGTTGAGAATACCATGTTTGCATATGAAGAGCTTCCCCAAGTTATTTCAAATATTAAGTTCATGTAAATTAAAAATCCAGTTATACACTTGGAAAGAGATATCAGCAGGAACACATCTTTTGTTTTTGCTCTCTTTTACTAAGGTAGATGAGACAGTTTCAGTAATCCTGTTCCTAACCCTGAAGGAGACCATTAATCAAATTATTCCAAATATGAATAAAAAACAATGTAAATGAATGGAAAATAATAGGTATGCAAAAGAACAGCCATGATTATTTTTCAAGGGAGAAATTGTCAAAAAGTGAGAAACAGATGGCTGAAAATGATAGATGAAGACACATTCTCCTATGCAAACTAACAGATTTAATTAATTACTCAAATCACATGGTATTATGGAATGACATTAATGATCCATACAGTGGTGCCTTATCAGCTCCCTTTAAAAGAACACAAAAGAAATTACAACAAAAGGAACATGTTTACATCCTACAGATATAACCCACAGACCACAAATATAACCTTCAATGTTAGTTTGACTTTCAACACTTCCGCATCCATTTAATTTTTAAAAAATTATGGAACTGTAAAATTGTAAAAAAACCTCATTCTCTCATCACATTTTTCTTAACAGATTTACTAAAGTATGTTCATCTAAATTAAAACTTTACCTTAACTATCTCCTCTATGAAGCAGACATGTGACACAGGATCTCTTTTCTTTGCCAATACTTTCTGCAAATGCTGCACCTGTAAGAAAGAATTTATTGAGAGAGAAAGTGACATCTAAATTCCTATATCCAAAATTGCATGACGAGACAAACAGGAATTAGCTGTAGAGTACCTGTCCGCAAGCAGCACAGATCTGATCCATGAGTTTCTCCATGTTTGTCCAGAGGGCTGCTCGAAAAGCTGCTGTGTTCCCAGGTGTTGGCATAGCAGCTCTACCAGGGCCACCTAAATGGTTTTTAAACATACCCAGCAGCACATTTCAGCTTCCACACATGAAAATTAAAATATTAGAAATATAGATCTCTATGCACTTTGACAGATTTTTTTTTTAAGCCAAAGCAGCCTAAAATACATTCAGAACAGAGCTTTGTGAATGGCCTCAGTTGTCTCAACTGAGAAGTTGACTAAACTCTGAAGTTCAGTGGGGATACTTCATGCTCATGACTGTTACATGCTCTACCAATTCAGACCTCCACAGAAACACCACAGTAATGCCAATGAGAAGTTTTGCAGGATGTAATAGCAAAGTGAAATGGCAGAGAGAGTAGCTGTGAAAAATACAGGTATTACCAGCTCAGGACTTATATGCACAGACAAACTGCTAAAAAAAAGTGGTATTTCAGCTGAAGGGCATGCAGCTTCTAAACAATCACTTCCCTTGAGAGAGGATGCACTTCTTTATTACGCTTATGATTATGGTTCTGGACCCCCACCTTGTTGCAAGACTTCTTTTTAAAAAAATCGAATGTTTGTATTACCAAAGTTCAAATTTGCCTGCCCACCCAATTCCTCAGTATCTTTTGGTATCTGACCTAACTGGAAACTTAAATGTTTATGATGCAACATTTCTTCATATTCAATAGTCTTCTTTGAAACAAATTCCACCTGACAAAAGCATAACAATGTAGTTGCAGGCTTCTTCCATTGATTGCAAGTAATTTCAACCTGTAATCCTCCCACCAACACAAAGAAAGCAGAATTTGGAGTCATCTTTCCACGAGAAACTGCTAAGAAAATGCCACAAAGTTGTAACCTAACGAGGACAATTTTCTGGGCAAGTTAGGAAGGACAGGTAGGGAGGAATAAAGGAAAACCTCTGAGCCAAATATCAGACAGACCCGATTTTGGCTTGCAAAGCCAAATTAAACGATTTCTGAGATATGCCTACTCCCACCCTCTACTGGTTAAAGCAAGGAGGGAAATGTTTCTAGAACAGGCTTGGATGTGAGAGTTTCTTCCATTTCATAACATACAGTAGTCCTGTAAAAAACAAAATCAGTTATCATTCTCTGTAAAACGTGAATCATTCGTACCTCTTGTGACTGTTTGAGATGGTTGGGTCAATACTTTGATATCCAAAGCATTTTTTATGTTCTCCTCCAGGACTGTGCAGTATCCATCCACCACATTAGCAATGGTATCCTTCAAAGTCCCAAGATTATGGAAAACCTGAAGAGCAGTTCCCACTTGAGTAGGATTCTGGAGAAAAAAAGATATTAAAAAAATAATTATTATCTTTAATTGTTCTACTGGGGTGTTTTATCCATGATAAGACATCATTTTAGTGGGCAAGTTCATCTTTTAAGTTCAGTCTCCTAATTAATTTTAAGTTACTGGCATCCTTACCACAAAACAGAGAACAGAGGGTAAAGGAGACCACTGATTTCCTTTGATGTATTGCTAACATATTACTAAATGCTCTTCTGTTTTTCTTTGCCCTCTACGCTCCTGATTGCCATAGCTCCAAGTTTATGCTTTGCTTAGATCCCTTTGGTAATATCCTCAGAATATGAAGAATGGAAAGAAAGGAACTGGAAGCACTGCTGGCAGTATCTAACCTGGGGTGGGTTACCAGCGACTGATCCAGTAATTCTGGGGTTAGTTACAGTACAGCAGTATTCAGCTATGGTGTGGTTAGTAATACTGCTTTAACATGCAGTGCTTGTTACAGTACTGTCAGTTAAGTCCCAGATAGTTAATTAAATGTGATATAGGCTTAAAAAAAAGTACTAACGAAGGATAGTAAGAAGCAAGCAGGTCAAGCCCCTACTACTGACTACTGCAGAATTTAAGTATTTCTTGTATTTCTACATTTCTATTTCTACTGTGGACAATAACTTAATCTTCCTCACAGCAGAATTAGGAAAGAAAGCAATGTAGTGATTATTTCCAAAGCTTAAAAAACAAACAAACAAACAAACAAACAAAAAGTTCAACAGGGGAGTGAAAACTACCCAAAAACTGTCCAGGTCCACTATTTAAGAGACCTCTGAGTTCAACAGGGGAGTGAAAACTACCCAAAAACTGTCCAGGTCCACTATTTAAGAGACCTCTGATTAAGATTGAATCTGATGATAATTCCACTTAACAACATTAAACACTGGCATGGGTGCTATTTAGCAAGAGAAAAGCCTCAAATTATTGCCTTTGGAAACTAAGCACTGTCATCCATACACTGAATACTGCTTTTTTAATTAGCATTCACAGGCAATTAGTGGAGGGGGCAATCAGTTGATCACACACACATTAGAGATGCAGTCTTTTGTCATTTTTCTTAGTGACTTCTGCCAGCAATAAAGAACATGGTCTGACAGAAATGCTGGCAGTCAGACTGGACAGAACCAGCTGAGACCACGGGCACTTCCCAGTACAAAGCCCACTTTGGCTTTGGCCGTGGTGCAGCGGCCGTGCTGAGGATGCACTTGCTGCTGGTACATCCACCTACAGCAACAGCTTTTCTGATCTGCTGGCAAACAATGCGTTCTCCTCAAACCCAACACTTCAGAGGTCACACCCCTATAGCTGCACATTCGTGCCATTTTTTCTAGGGTTTCTATAAAGACCAAAACCACAGTTAAAGCAAAAAAAGCCAGGTCCCATCTTCTTTCCCAGCTCTAATGAGGTGTTCCCAGGTTTAGTGGAAAGCAAAGGAATATTAGGCATGTATTATGGTTTGCAGACCTTATACTAACTATACCAGTTTCTTTTTCCAAACAGTGTGGGAGTTAATGAGCATTCCCAGCATCGTATTACAGGTCTGGGACTTGTAGGTTTAGTTTCTTGACAACTGGGTATGCTGTAAAATTTCTAAGCATCCTGTGGGTGTGCTTGTGGAGGTGGGAAAGTAAGCCATAAAGACTGGAAGATTAATGGGATGTCAGAAAATGAAGAGTACTATAATGCAAGGAGGGAATTTGGGGACAGAATGAACAAGAGAAAGAAAATATAAATGGGAAGAGGATGGGGAATAGAATGAAAAGGCTCTGGAAGAAAAAGAGAATGAAACTGAAAGGAAGAAAAGATAGAAAAGACACACCTCATTTACCAACCTTTCCTAACTTGTTCTAATTTTTACAGAATACTTACACAATTATGAAACCAGGTAGTGAGTCAGTAATACAAAATCAATACCTTACTACTACTATAAGAACGCTCAACTAGATTTCAGTCAGGCTCTAATGTTCATATATTAAATAATAAAAAGTAGAACAGCATCAAAAGGTGAGCTGGGCACTATCCAACCTTAAATAAACAATGGCCAGATACTTATTTTGTTGACAAACAGGCAATATAGGCACAAATAATTGCAGGCAAAAAATCAGTCTTAAAGCTCCCATATCATAGTTCAGCAAACTAACTCTGCAGCTACTGGGCAAGAAAGACACTAAAACATGCTCCAAGAGAGCCTGTGCTATATTTCAAAAGAATTGGTTTTAGCCAAAAGTTTAAAACCAAAATACATCATTACGGAAACCTGCTGATACTCAAAAGTATCCTCCAAATCTAGTACCAAAATTAAAATCAGAATGGAACAAAGATTATGCAGGTGGCCTATTTCTTATTTGCTTTAAATTGAGGACATGGCCACAGATAGAGGGCTTCTAGCTCATATATTCATCTTGTATAACTGGAATTAGAGACATATCAAATCCCTGACAATGGAGAACAAAGTGTATTCTTTAATTTGATTCATATACAGTAATTTTCTCACCTCAGGAAAGAGTTTTTGTTTCATATGCCCCAGACAGGCTATGTAACAGTCCATTGTTGGTTTATGACTAATCCTAAGAGAATGGAAATTTTTATGCACAGCTAGTTTCTAGGTTTAGACAATATGTTTAAAAAAAAATGAAGCACCACTTAGGACAAAAATTATGTGAAAAGAAAATGTTGAAAAGCAGGGTGGAAATGAATTATTATACTTTAAGCCTTGCATAGACATCTCAAAATTAAACTGTTTATCATTAATACACACTGGACAAAAAGTTGAGAACCAGTTATTCAGAATTTTCTACTACTAACAGATTTTATTGGTAAGAATTTGTACCTAATATTTTCCTTCTACCTGAGAAAGCTTAAACAGTTCTGAGATTTGACAGGCTGCCATAATTTTTATCAAGAGGAAAGCATGCATTTGAAGTTAAAGAGAACTGACCTCAACAGTGATCTACAAAGGAAAATGGAATCACATCAGAGCATAATATTCAGAATAGCTATCCAACAGGAACAACATGGAAAATAATATAACTACTTTTAAGATGGAATTTAATGAGTTCATCAGCAGTATTATATAACCAAGCTGTCTGCCACTGCAGGCAACTAAACTTAGCAATTTTAAAGTGTTCTCCTTAGAATCTCTGTCTGTAAAAAAATTTGTGCATTTGCCATAAACTTGGAGCTATGGCAATCAGGAGCGTAGAGGGCAAAGAAAAACAGAAGAGCATTTAGTAATATGTTAGCAATACAGTATAATTTAAGTGCATAAACACAAGCATACACAAGTGAAATAAAAACATGACCCCACAAAGTGTAAGGCAACAACACTACCTACTCAAAAATTAACTACTGTGATCTTCAGACTACAAAAATTATAATGAATCAGGGAGTTAAGGAGAGATGGCATTAAGTCCACCAATAATACCCTTCTCCATTCAAAGCACTCCTCCATCTGGCAACTCACAACATAGTATGTTACAGATACATGGAAACTAAATTCCACAAATGTAGGAGCTTAAGAAGATTCAGTGAGTCATCAGTTAACATATGAAGGAAATAAAAGAAAAATCAACATGCTCAAAAGCTAGTTTCTACCATGAAACAAGTCTCACAAATATTTTACAACACCAAAGTTTCTCAGCATCCATCAGACAACAGATTAAAAAGCTTGGTCAGAAGGTTGATACCAGTCACCACTCGAAAAAAAGGCATGGGTATTTCACTTTATGTTTTTGCAAAACATAAAGATACTCATTCAGCAGAAACTATGAAGAGATGTTCACACCAGATACATTTGTTCATTTTCTCCATCAATGAGAACTGTTCATTTTATTAACATAATTTCTGATTAATTTCATCCCATTCAATTTGGTTCTGTAGACAATCATAGACGAGAAGTAAGTGTTATGCAGTCATGAGTATGCATGGGTTTTGTTTTCACAATTATATCATGTCATTGTTTCAAAGAGCAAGCAACTGGACTCAATAACCCAGCAGATGCTGTCCAGGCCAGCATGGCAGTTACAGTCATTCTCATAGCACAACCCCATTTGGTCACTTCCTTTTCCAGAAAAATAATAACCCTGTGAAGACTAAATACAAATATCATTAAAGACTTAAATAAATATATATTACATTTTCAATTTGAAAATATCTCCTAGCATGAAACCAAACAATTTTGTTCTGTCAACTGCCAATATTGCAACTATTTTATAAGGTCCAAGATTGTAGTCTTTTATTTTATGATTACCAGTAATTGTTAGAATAATCTTCTGAAAGCATGGCTAAGGAAAAAGCAATAATCTTTTTCATCATTAGAAACGCAGCTTGGACAAGCAAACCTGCTCCTCACAAGGGAGTGTGGTGATGACACTGAGCTAATTTGGGGACAGGAAGATTCCTAGCATAAGGTTGAACCAAAAATAAGAAACTTGGTTCAGGCAAAACTAATGGCTCGTGCTACAAACATAGCTTCCAAACTCACACTCCACCTTCTCACAGTACAGGATTCACCATGTGGATCGTTCTTTTCTACCCAGTTCTGTCTTAGGGAACTTCACACCATTATTTCTTTATTCAGTACAAATCTGTCCCTAAGATCCCATGCCACAGGGTTTTCACCTGTGTGGACTATCAACTTCCTTCTCAAATGAAAATGTGTTAATTGGCAAAAATATTTATGGTAAATACTATCTGAGACAATTACTACTACTTTCATGAAGAAGCACTGTTAGAAATGTAATTAACTCTTAACTTTCATGCAGTTAAATTTCACAAGGACCTGCACCACCAATAATCAGAACAGCTCTCCAAGGAAATGCTCTTTCTACAGTACAGTTTGCAAGGACCACATACAGAGAAGTCAAACTTGGACTAGTCCCTCACTTAGAAATTATGTTCCATAGCTACTAACGTATACAAGAACATTTCTATTCTGCTTATTAAAATCAGAACAGTGGCTCTGACTGAAAATCTTTATCATTCTGCAGAGAACAGATAACCCTGTTCAAGAGGGGCTGTGGCAGAAACCAAATAGAGAATTTTCACTACCTTTTTATATATCTATATCTATATCTATCTATATCTACATCTATATCTCAATAGCTGTGATTTCAATGTGCTGTCATATCCTTACCTCCTATGTAAAACATTTACCATTCCCGTACGCAAGCAGTAAAAGTGTACCACAGCTCAAAAATAATTACATATGTTGCTTAGTTGAAGGAAGATCCATAATTACCAATTAGTCCACGAATCACTTAAACAGAATAGTCTGACAACATGGCAAGCAAGGAAAACCACAACATTCCTTAACCATCAAGAAATAATCATCACTAAAATATAACAATCCTAGAACAGGATGCGCACTGAAATAACCAAACTCATAAACTAAGGTATATTCTCCGATGAGGAATATAAAAGGCGATTGCAGTCCTTACAGAGTAAGTGCAAAAACAGTTTCCAGATTATACTTCTGAGCATCTTTGACTGGCATTTAGTATTAACTGATTTCATTTGACAGATTTGCTATATTGGGAACTATTTCAGTTACTTTTTTTAAGTTTACTTCATGCAGCTCCTTTTGTTTGTAGAAGATAATAGTTGCAATTTCCAACACAGTACAGCTTTACAAGGTTGAAAAAGGCCCCATTGTGAGGCTGAAAATCCCCAGTCAGGTGTTCCTTTACAGTGTTTTCCCCTTCTCCCCTCTCACTACCATTACAACACACTGCCTCCTTCAAATAATATTCCCATAAATAACGTTACTATCCCTAATGACAAGTATTACTTGTCACTACATGACTAGTCACTACCAAGTGACTGAGAAAGTTTTGCAAGCACTTGCAGCTACCCAGTTCTTCACCATCTCTTACAGACACAAGAAATGAAAAAATTAGAAGTTATCCCAGGAAAAGCTGCAGTTCAAATTAAAGAGCTCAAACAAATAAACAGTGAAGAAAACTTGGCCACCTAAGTCACAGTCAAGGCAAAATGACCTACTGAGCAGAATTAACTTACTAAGAATCGTTGGAATTCTTGCTTTGAGGTATAACTCAGCTATTTTAATTGTAGAAAAAGTAACAAAAAAACTGAAAGTAAAAATTAAATGCCAATGAAATTCAGTTTCAGTCTAAAAACAGTATTTTATTCCGTTTCCTAAAGTCCATGCCTAAAAAAATTAATTGGTGTATCACTACTCCTAAAAATGAACCTACTTAGGGAAGCTCATCTCTATGTTCATTATCACCCCATCTGTCTTTTACACTGTTCATCTCTAAAACCTGAGCAATAAATGAAAAGGTCAAATTGACAATGTAAAGCCAGAGAATACAGGCTTCTTCCTAATGATATCCCAGATCTTCCTGTCTTGGCCTTTGCAGTTTTGGGAGGAGTGAGAGGTTAAAATATTATGATTTGCTATAGAAATATAATAGGTAATACTGACATAACACATTGGCTAGATTAGAAAAGAACATTTTAAGCCTTAAGAGGCAAGAGTCCCAAAGCCAAACATTTAAATATGGTTAGGTTATAATACCTACCTTCTGTGAGCCCATGTTTGGAATACACAACCTCTTTTGGCAGAAGGACTTTCACATAAAAGGAGAACAGCCGCAAAGCACAATTATAAACCTCATCACATCCTCAAACTAGGTCAGCCTTTTGTTTCTTTGAATAACAAGGAGATAGCAAGAAGCATTGCACCACAAAGGTTGAGGAGGGAAAAAAAAAGAAACAGTAGCAATAAAATACTAGAAAGCAAAGAAACAAGATTTTTCAACACAGCTAAATAGCTTGCCAAAACACTTATTCACTGTAATAGTGTAATCAAAGCAACAGATGGCTAAGAGCTAATGGGACAGAAAGGCATCAGGAACTGTTGTGAAGAATTATCTCATGAAACATCAAGCAATGTTCCAAAGTTTACCAAGCCTTAGGCAATCAACATGACAGCAATTTCAAAGAAAGCATCTGGCACCTCTGAGGACAGATCAGCTAGACTGACTAGCCCTTAATAATTACAAATTTTATCCTACAATGCACTATTTGAGTGTAGGAAGAGTATAAAGTCAGAGTAGAAACAATACCAAATTTAAAAAACTAGTCAGGCAACATGGAAATGGGGGCTTCTGAGCCAAATCAAGCTTCTTAAAATGCTTCTCTCATCTCTTACACAATTTGACCAATCTCTAGAGCCCTTACTGATAACAAACCAGTTCACATCTGAAGATGTGGCTTCTCTATTAAGAACACAGCTATCCCTTTCTGATGATGTTTAGAGAGCAGAAGGTGAGATTGCAGCACCTCTCCTGTCCTTGTGCCATCCTGACTTGCACCTGCCGATTCAAGTCCCATTACTGAAGAATAGAAGTATAAGGACACAAAATCTCATTACTAATTTTGATATTTGGACAAAAGCTTGTGACCAGATGTTTTCTTCTTCCTCTTCACAATATCATTATGTACGTGCTCACTCTGTTAGATGGTTGAATAAAGCCATTACAAACCAAAAATGTCAAGTTTTACTTTTAACTCAGTCTTAACAATTAACATTAGGAATTAGCTACTGAGGGTTACAATGTTTTTCTATCTTTACAAAAAAAAACCCCAAACCTATTTCAGACAAAATATCCTTTAAATGGTATGCTCTGAATGATTTAAATATCTACCAAAAACCATCTGGGTTTTCTTGTTCTCCTGCTAGTCTTTGCAACAAGATAATAATTACCTGTACAAGTGACAACATCTCATTTCTGGAATCTGTGCATATATTGTCAACAGCCCTGAAGTGCCCTCAAGTATTTAAAATGAATGAACTTTAAGAAGCTGTTTTGTTTCAAATTCTTTTCAGCTAATATTTTCATACTCAACTACAGATAGACCTCCATCAAGGTCAGATTTGCTGCTGGATAGAGTTTTAAAACTTTTTTTTCTTCTTAATACAAAGTTCAAATCTATTGTATCACACACCTACAGGAAAGTCTGCAGATAATTTGGTGAAGAATTGTAGGTTGGCAGGACTGCTGGAGATGCCTTAATCCACCTGCTTGCTCAAAGGAGGGTTTACCACAGCAGTCTGCTCAGAATGAGCCAGAAGACATTCTTTCTGCTCCATTTTTCCTTTCTAGTTCTTCTTACAGTTTCAGGAGAATGCAGCAATGGACTTGTGCAGTCATTTTCATCAAGTTTCACTGAGGACAGCTTGAAAGAGAGCAAGCACATATATACACCCCAAACACTTCTTCAGTGCTGGCAATGTTACCCACACCCTGACAGCAACCTAAGTCTTCCAAGTCCCTTGTAAATTTGTCCACTGGGAGAAGCATGACAAAACTGACCTCTTTTTGTTATAGATTCTACATTTATAGAAAGAGATTTTATATTTCTAGGCTTTAAAAAAAAAAAAAAAAAAAAAAAAAAAAAAAAGGTCAGTCCCAATAAAATCAAATGAGCAAAGCTGTATCATTCAAAAACTTTACTATGAAGGAAAAAAATCTGAAGCCTCTGAAGAGAAAGAAATACTGTGCCTAGCTTTGCCTGCAGCTAGCACAGGCACTGGGATCCAGTTTCACCACTGAAAAAAGGCAGTCCCCACCCCTCACTGCTGCTGTCAGCCAGCAATGCATTCTGAAACCTTCACACAAGTGGGAACTTACTGGGGGTGCTACCTGCAGAAGGACAGAAGGGAGGTGAAAGAGGAGAAGAAAAAGCAGCTGAGTGCACGTCTTCTTCCACACGGATGACATTATTCATCACCCAAGAACTGCAGTATTTTGATGCAAGATTTCTCTTTTCTAATGCAACATACTGTTCAGTTCACTATGCCATTTCAAGCTTACCCAAAGCTTTAAATCTTTTGTTACCATAAATGTAACAATGTACAATAACTCAGAATTTCATGTGGCACTGAGTAGCAGATCAAGAACACGATGAAGCATTGATTTTTTCTGAGAAGATTAAGACAGAGCAGATTTTTAACCTGAGAAAGAGGCAAAATGAATTATATTATCTTATTTAGATGAGTATCATGGCTAGTCGATCATATTTTTCACTCTGCTCTATGCAGATGTGGCTTATTAATGCTTTGTATGTTCTTCTTGGATCACCTAATTGCATTATTGCAGAACCTGTTAACAATCAACAGTCAACAGTACAAACCACAAATAGAATTACAGTCTGGGAGAGGCGTTTAACAATAACATACTATCTTATCTGGAGAGAAAGAACCTTAGTGTAGCTTTAGTTTTGAAGAGACACAGATACACAAAAGTACCAATTTAAAAGGCTGGGATGGATTATACAGAGATCCAGCCAAAACCCACGTCAGTCTCTGCTCAGTTGCCTCTCTGGAATTTAGGCGAATTTCATATATGCTGTTCACCTTTGAGTACCTAAAGCAAATCAGAAATGTTTTAATCAATTTGGTATAAAACCCTTAAATGGACTAGGACTTCGGAAGACTACTTTATTTAAGCTCATTCTATAAAGACTAGATCCATGTAATTAAAACACTCAATGTCTGATAAAGAAAAACGTTCATGGTTCCCATTCCAGTCTTACCTCAATTATTTTCAACAAGATCTAATCTTAGCCTACCTTTCTTTATCTGTAGCAATCCAAACACCTCTTCCTTATTTCCCAGCTCTACCTTATCCATCCCCCAGTCCATCCTCCAGCCCTTCCTCAGTCTGGTTCTCATAACAGCTCCTTCCATTCATTTCTTTCTCTTTGGAGTTACCTTCAGGTCCTAAACTTAGTTTCCAGTTTCTGTACTGACACATAGTGTTCCCAGTCTCCTTCATTCTACCCCTACAGTATATTTTATTTACAAAGCCTTTCACAGCTGACCAGTTCATAGCAGTGACCCAGGCCTCTCCACAGATAAATAGATTAATCAATCATCATATTTGCATTAATTACCTTAAAAGTACTAGAATCAGATACTTTCTTACCCTTGTAGGTATTATCTACTCCTAGTGTAGCTTCAGTTTCTCAGTGTGGTCACAACTGTCCAAGACATAGCAGTTGACAGTTTTCCAGTCCCGAGAAACCACCTAAACAGATGGACAACCAGAACACAGAAGCAGACTATGCAACAGCCTCTAATTTAAAATAATTTCTGTCTGCAAAGAAAGCTGAACTCAATATTATTAAACATTCCTGTGTTTTCACGATGGATATTCTATGAGGAATAATTTTTAGTGATCACAAATGACATTTACTAATTGGTATGAAACCAAACTAAGTGTTTCATATTTCAAAATAACTAGTCTCAGTGGGGAGATCTAAAACACAAGGTCATTTTTAATAGCTTCCTAAGTATTCTGACTTTTTTTCCCCCTCACACACACACACACTGCATAGCTGCTAATTCCTTAGAATTTATTAATATCTAAAATTTTTGGAACAGTAATGCTATCCAAATTCTTCAAAAAGCATTATCTAACTCTAAGTTAATATGTATTTAGAACATCATCTACAATGGAAGATTAAGTTTTCATGTTTACTTGACAACTGGTCAAATTAATTGATATGAATCTTCAAAGAAAATAACTAGAAATGAATTGAAAAATTATCCAGCTGATCCTCATATAAAATTGTCACTAAACAGAATACAAAGATTTTGGCAAACAGCTAAGTGGTGATTCATAGCAGAGTGAAGGGATATAAAACATTAATGACTCCTCAATTTTCACCTATTACTTTACCATAAAAGACAGTTATATAAAAATATTGTTCAGATCAGATGCATTTTCAGGAATACCCATTTATAGAAACTATTTATAAACCACTTTCTTGCACTATCATAAAAACAGGAGCAGAAATTACGAGATTAGCAGGGCCACACAATAATAAATCCTTACAAATAAACACTGGAAAGTGAAGGCTATTTGTTGTGCTGCACTGAAAAGTGCAATAAAATACTTGCAAATACTCCATTATCCAGTCACAGATTTTCAGTCTAATTCTGCATTTATGAGTCACAAACACCTACACGGAAAAAAAAAAAAAAAGAAAGAAAAAAACCCCAGACACATAATCTGTCAATCCACTTTGATTAACCATTTAGAAAGGCTAGGAGCAGTGAAGAGTTTTACTTTTACAAAAATGCCATGTCAGAGTTGGACATCAATTGCATTAGGCTTCCTAAATTACCTCTATATAGGGCAAGTGCACAATGGCAAAGTGATATAAAGCTTTCTATATCATAGATGAAAGCAGACAAAGTCTGCACAATCCCATAATCTGTTTCTAATTCAGTATACATCTTTCAATAAATGTGCACAGACTCATCAAAATCTGAAAGATCAGGATCTCACAGGACAAAAGAGACTACCACCATGTCTATTATTGTCACAACTTTATAACTTTGCAGTAAAAAGTTTAAGTCAAAATGTGAAAATAAAACCTCTGTCAATTTAAAAAAACCACTGTTTTTCTAAATTTGCACACTATAAAAGATTAATCTACTAGTTCAGAGTGACTTCTCCACCAAAAAGTCTTTTTTTCCCTTAATAATCCTTTAAGAACAGCAGTATTTTTTAAATTTAAAAAAAAAAATAAGTCTTCCTCATATATTCTCTGTTTATTAGATACTGCTTTCCAGTACTTCTAGCAGCAATAAACATGACCACCAAACATTATGAACTCTGCCCAGGACCTTCAGTGACCACAGAAAGACAAAATACTTCAGCATTTGAACTCACATTTTTGGAATATCTCCAGGAAGTGCCATATTTAAATGATTAATCACTGGCATTCCAACCATTTATTTTAACTCAGAAACATCAATGTTCATATATATATAGATGTATGTACACTATTATGCATCAGCATAGTGCTGAAACAGACCAAAGTGAATCTATCAGTCATATCATTACTAGCAGTATCATATTTGTGTTACTTTTTTATCTTCTGCATGCTGTACTAATAACAACAAAACTTATTTGATGGCGTTTTCTTCAGCGAGGGCATGGTGAACAAGTATTAAGTGACTTGGGATCTGATACATTCACATCATGCTTTGATCTTCCATCTGAAAAATATGGACCATCATCCACAACTGAAATGTATGCTAAAGATATATTTATTTAGTTATTATATACCACCTTCTTTTGAGCTTTGTGAATAATTTTTCTGCCTATGTTTTCTTTAAAAAAAACCACAAAAACAAACAACAAAATATCAGGAAACACTTCTAAGCTAGATTTTACAGCAAACATGTCTCACCAGCCATAAAGGACAACATTGCTACCACAGCATTATAATGCATTACATAACTGACAAATTTTAGGTCCCAGATAAGAAGTTCATTGCAGGATATATAATTGCAAGGCTGACCCCAGAAATGCATTTTCCCTCAGTGAAAAGCAAGAATATATATTATCCCCTCAACACTGCTCTATTCACTTCCTTCCTTTTCAAGTCTGACCGCAGAGGAGACAAACCAGAGTTTGACAAATACCTGGACTTCTTACAGCTAAAGATTCACTTTCATTTGAAACTGTTGTCGTGACAGGTTTCCATAGTACTTTCTTGCAGCAATCACTGCTTCTGCCTTCTATATTTCTATTTTAAAAAATAACTTTGAGTAGCAAAAAAGGGAGAGATAAAAAAATAATTAAAAAAGAAAGCACGGACAGGGGGAAATGCCTAACTAAACTGCCTCTGCACCACAGCCAGAGCAGCAGCAGAAAGGAAGTGATACTAAAAGATGCTGTTTGCTGTCCCTTCTCCCTCTGCAGGTTTAAATCACCAGAGTATGGGAAAGCTTATTTTTAACAGTGGTTTCAACCATGTGAATTCCTGGGTAAGAAGCAATAGCAGCACAGTTAATGAACAGTCTATGAAATAGTTCTTTCAATGACTTGAGTCTGGTTTTAAGTTATAGGGAGCAAAAAATTATCTTTTTACTAGAGTTCAGACTCAGCCATGTAAGATGTGATTTTCAGCAAGTCACTGAGGCCGAAATTCACAAAATGAGCCAAGAGCAGAACTTCCCAAATACACTATCCACACTGGACTACAACTATTCTTCCCTTTACCCCATGAATAGCACATCCCTTGGGCCTACACCATCTTTATTGAGTAGATCCAACCTCTAAGAACAAATGAATTGTCTGCATGAGTAAATGACAAGCATGTAAAAGATCACCCAGTGCCATGCCTTAGTCCTGAGCTCTTTGGCAGCCACAGCAGTGTGTGACCACCCCAGCCCCACCTGGTGCTCAAGGGCAGGTCGGTCACTCCCTCCCAAATGAGACAAGGCAAAGCCCTTCAAACTCAGGATCACTCTGGCCTTCGTTTCAGCTTCCTGAAGTGTTTTAACACTTTTTCTCCAACACTCTCATTGTTTTCATCACCTGTTAAAGAAGCAGTCATCCATGCCTAGAAGAAAGCCACAGGTACTTACGCTCAGGAAAGGTAGCGGCTGGTGAACTCCAGCAAAACCACCCCTAGAAGAGCTGTAAACATGTGCTGAGGTTCAGTTTTGATACACTGACATTCTCTGCTGCAAATCTCAAATCTTCAAATCTTCTGCTTCAAATCTCTCAATCTTCTTGCTTAATTCACCAAGTGCTTAATTCAGCACACTTAGTTCCCCCAGAAGACTGAAGTGGTTTTGTGAACGCACTCCTGTACCTCACACCCCACTCCCCACCACCACAACCCATACTGTGCATAACCTCTCACTCTCTTGGCTTCCGTTCTTCACCTGCAAAACACTGATCTTGGTACTTCACCTCTGCCACAAAGGTGCTGTAGGGGTAGCAGCAACAGCAACAGTAAGGAATTCCGGTAACACAAATTATGGAGTTATCTAATGCAGAGAGACATCCCAAATTCAGGTAAACTTTTACTGAAAATGCCA
The DNA here is from genome assembly GCA_013399875.1 of Gymnorhina tibicen. NCBI lineage: Eukaryota > Metazoa > Chordata > Aves > Passeriformes > Artamidae > Gymnorhina > Gymnorhina tibicen. Next base: position 2,432,550 of record VXAZ01001116.1, on the reverse strand, counting down.
GTCCCCCAGGTCAAAACATAAAATACAGAACACCAGAGAACAGCAGCTCCATTTCTGCTATGCACACCTGGAAACAATGTGCAGTAAATATGAAACTTGCCACAGGGAATTTTTGGAAGATGCATAAAAGTTTCTCAATCTTGGAAGCTGGTTTCCTTCTACTGGAAACCTGGGCAACATACATCATCAGAAGAGATGCTTATTGATTTATCATTAATACCAAGAATTAATCTGATTAAATGTTGCAATTTAGTACTTCCTCTGAAATAACTGGTCCAATAAAAAACATGCAGGTATTTGTAACAGCTCGCACAAGGCCTAAACAAAAGATGACAGCTGAGCATGTCAGCTAAAAATTGTATTTTTCTAGCTATGTACCAGTAAATAAAGCCCCGTGGACTGACAAAAAGTAAAGACACTAAATGATACATAGAACTATGCACAAGGTCTCTGCAGACTTAAGTTTCATGTGATGTTAGATACTCACTTTTTGAGAAAATTAAATTATTATTTTAGCTTTTACATTATACATACATAATTTAGTACCTCTAGTTACCAAGCTAAATATAAAAAAGTTGTCTTCATTTTCTGGTCTGACAGACATCCTGCATAAAGATTAAAATGCCATTTAAATTGTGGATTGTTGCCAAAATGTCTAATGACTGAAATTCACTAATTTTTTTTTTTTTAATGGACATTCTGAGGAATTCCCAGAAACAGATCTTCAGTATGCCATACTGTGCTTTATCTATATTCACACAGATTCATACTAGGATCACTAGTATGTTGTACACATTTTTAATAATGCTGTCACATGCTAAACAAGTTAAGATGAAAACCACACAATTCCAGCTTGAACATAATGACACCACCTCCAGTGGAGAAAAGGTACAGCTGATAGAAGGAATAGATGTGGGGAACAGAAAACTGAAGGAAATTGTCTACAGTCCCCTTCAGTTTATTAATACAGTATGATGCTGTGTTACTGCAAGTGCTAAGTTCTGCAGTGCACTGAGTTTTTTATGTATAAATTTATATTGTGCCTTACTGCTGAAGTTCTGCAGCCTCACTTAACCTACACAAGTACTGTGTCCATCTTCACTCACCTCCAGTATAACTCATTTTCAAGATACAATCTCCAATATAGAAAGAAACTCAAAACCTATTAGGATATATGTGTTAACTACTGTACACAAAAATTATCTATCCATAATGTGCATTTAAATTCCAAAGATGTGAGCTATACTCCACCATTTCTTTACATGACTATTATCTCTACATCTGCACACAAGCTTTTCAACGCAATCTTATATTAAGCAGTTGAGTGGGTGTGGTGAGTACAGCACAAATATTTTGAGAGAAATTCCCGACTGGATCCTTTCAAATTATTTGCAGTATCTTAGAAGAACATTACCCCTCAAAAGGCCGACAGAGTTCCTTTGATTATTTCTGACACTGTGTGCATTTCTTAGACATACAGAGAGTCCCAGCAAACCACAAACATATGCACTCCATTTCAACCTCATGCTCTAATTTAAAAGCTTTAGTAAATACCAACAGATAGTTTAAACACACAGATTACACATATTTCTGAAGGTCTAGTATTATAGAAACATAGTTTTACTTGGGACGGTGTATTACTCAGACTTGGATCTCTACAGCACTCATCACTGGAGCTTCCCTTTCTCAGACACCATTCCTTGTTTCCAAGAGCATAAATTCCTCCGTGCTCTACTTAACAAACATAATACCCATTTCGTCTGTCCAACAAGCAATTATTTCAAAATTTTTGTTTTCCTAATTTCAAACCTGATATATTTTTTTCTTCAGCAAATTTTATTATTTTATTATTTATTAGTTATTTTAAAAAGTTTTTCATCTTCTATTTAACACAAATGTTATTGTTTTGTCTTGTGGTTTGCTTATCACAACCAGCCACTGAGGTCCTTGCAGGTAAGAAGGCTCCAAGTAACAGTTACCTAAAAATGTCATCATTCAGATTTTCAGCATTCTGACAAACCACAATGATTCCTTCTTTTTTTTTTTCACTTGCAAAGCATTCTGCTGGTCTATATACTTGAGAGAGCAAACTGCTGGTATCAAATGCCTTTCAACCCCATCAAGTAGCGTGCCAATGGTTTTACAAACTTATTAGTGTGTGAAATACAGTATTTAATTGTCAACAAGATGATTCACTTTGTTTACAGCAGCAAATATTATCCATTAGTGAAATTTGAAATCCATTAAAAATGTGAGTGTCTTGTCAACTGTAAATCATAAAGCAAATGCAGGGATGCCCAACCCTTCTGGCTGGGGAGGCCACTTGCCTTTGTGCAGGTGCAGAGAAGGGCCATAGGCCACATTCCCTACCCTACGAAAAGACTACAGCACACACACAGGAGTGGTGTTGTGTGTGTCAGAGATGTGACACTTGATGAGGAGCTGGCCCTCAGGTATACTGAGGTTGGCCCTCAGCTGAGCTCTTATGTGAGTACCCACTGCAATCAGGGTGCCGGATGATCAGTTCTGGTGTCAGTTCCAGGACACCATATCTAAATTTACCACAAAGATTGAAAAGATCTTCAGAAGGAGTTCAAGTTTACTCTCCTTTTATAAAACAACAGTTATCTACAAATGAAAATACAAACCACCTAGCAGAAATTTACCCAAACTGTTATGAAGTCTAGTTTTCATTGCACCCCACTTGACTACCTCTCAGGTTAGTCCACATTCTTCTTGACATGTTGAATTCATTACTAGAACCCCCAGGGCTGAGTAGAGTATAAAGGTTGCTCTACAGAGTAGAGCTAAGGGATTACTCCAGCTATACTTTTGTTTACACCTCCCAGTACAATATTTTCCTCCTTTGTATCTACTTGACATGGCTGACATACATCTTGTAATCCACTATAACCTCAAAGTCTCCTCTGCAGGTGTCCTATCCACACTGCTGTTTCTGCTATATAGCCATGCTTTTCTTCTTTTGCTCCTTTTCTTCATGCAGTACCTTACACTGTTCCTTTTCAGTAGCATCCTATTTTTTCAAATCAGTTTCACAAGATCATTCTAATTCTGTCCTTACAAGACCTCTTAATCCTTCTTAGACAAGTGTAGCCTGCAAATTTAATAAGTATATTCTGTATTCCATCATCCAGACCATTAATGCAAGCACTGAATAGTGCTAGCCCTGGGGCAAATCCCTGCAGAACTTCACTGGATACAATTCTTCCATTTTGGAAGAGACTCAAAACTGTGTATGGTTTTCCTAAACTGTTCTGTATTGATCTTGTCACAGTTTAAGATTATCCTCCCTATTATTAAGTCTAGATTATCCTTCCTCAGTTTGAATTTGAAAATGCCACAGGAAAAGAAGTATTACAGACAAAATATCAGACCCCACCTTTCACACCTCTAGCCACTAAACCGAACACCCATTAACAGAAGGTAACTACGCTGGTCTGACAGAATTCACTCCTGAGAAACCTGTGCTGGTCATGAGGCAGACTCAGCACACGTGTGGTTATCAGGCATTTCTGGGACACCAAGAAAGTGTGTGAATGTGGGCCTGCTCATACACACAACAATTTTAAGGCCTGTGCACAGGAATGTATCGGGGAGCATCACGGAAGGCACTCAGCACAGGAAGCACAGCCCACACAGCTTGGCACGCAGTGAGTTCTCAAAGGCACCTACCACACTGGGCCACTGTCCCGAGGGGCTACGTGTGGCTTGTGGACTAAAGGTTGATTGCCACTACAGCACATCATCCTAAGCACAGATATCAGCTGCTTAAAATCTGTAACCCAAAGAACTATGTTGAGGTGGAATATTCTGTGGAAGGAGAACATTCTCTTCTGAACACTGCATGAAATTACCAGAAAAGTACTTCCCTTTTCCAGGAGAAAGTTACATACTCTCTTCCAGCACCCAATTCCTTTTTTGAAATCCCAACTAGACAGCCTCTAAAATTTGCCTTTCAAGGATTAAAGGTGGTAGCTGAGAAGGTCTAGAAACAACGGTTAAATCTTTAACTGTCAGTCAGTACAAGTCTTCTTCTTGTATTACATATTCCTGTGACACGTTACCATTTTTAAATAGTATCTAATGTATTTTAACTAAAATTCAATCAATATATTTGGAAGGCCAAAAGATTTGTTACCTCAGAAAGACATTTGCTTTCAGAACTATAAAATATTAACATAGCAACATGACTGGGAATGCCAAGAGAAGTATTCAAAAGATTATTTTACCATTAAAGACGTATTCCAAAATTACAGATGCTGCACTTACTCCTGATTAGCCTAACTTCTAATTGCTGACACTCCCCAGTAATGTGACTGCTTAGTGGTAAAGGAACACTTCAATAGTTGTTTCATCAATATGCTTAGGTTTGGACTTCAGTCACCCATCATCTAATATCTCATATTGCTGCTAATCATTGTAATAACCCCCAGTTTTCAGTTTTCCATTGCTGACTGCTTTAATTGATCTTGATTATTCTAAAGAAGATGATTTGCACAGAGAAAATGTAGAAGAATGCAAGAATGCCCACAGTAATAAATGAAAATTGGGCAATTAATCTCATATAGGAAGCAGCTGAGCTCTTTTTTTCAGAGTGATAGCCTGGTCAGAAAATCAGCTGCTGCAGTGAAACCAGCACCCCCTCCAGATGACAACCCTGAAAATCCTGCCATTGCATGTCTGTACAGTATCTGTACACAGGTATTGTCCCACATGCATCTACACTCTGTAACACTGACTATAAAATTGAAAATTTGCTTTGCTATCTGTTGAAACATTAGCATTGCATTTTTCAGGAGTACATTTTCTCTCTTAAAAAACCGATCACCTAACAGATACGTTCATGGATAAGTTAGCTAATCTCTTTTTTTAAATTCTTTTAATCACATTGCATCTCCTCTACAGAAATGTTCTTTAGTTCTTAAAGATTATACAATCTTACTTACATAAGAGATTATATGTACATACTCACAACTATACTGATTCTTGAGTCATATATATCATACTCCCCTTTAACCTTAAAATCTATAGTAACTCACAATTCAGAGTCTTTCTTAAACAAAACTGTTCAATGGCCACCTATGTTTTAATTAGTAAGAATGGAGACAACCTTAAAGTAAAGGAGGAATGGTGTTTGTCATATGATTTCACTGCAAAATTGGAACAGGTGAAGACTTCGCATCAGCAACAAGGTGTGCCAGAGTTTACTACTTCCAGTTAAGTAATGTTAGTAATTTGTCACAATGTATGTATCTGGCCCTGGATATTATATAGGGTTCTGAAGAGGTTTTTGCTCTTCGCTTGTATTTTAAAAACATTTTGTCCATGCATTTTTTAAATAAAGCTATACAGCATTTAAAAATGCAACAAAAGCAAAATACCCTGTAAAATACAGCATTTAGATGTCCACAAAATTCAATAGAATTTGTTGTCCACACTAGTTCCCATCAAACTCAATTACAGCTGATGTCAAGAAACTTTCTCCTCTGGTAAAATGCAAAAATAAAAACTCCACATTTCCAAAAGTTTAGGGAGGGTTGTCCCCTCTTCTTTACACAGCAAGTGTCTGAAACACTGTGTCTTCCCGAGGTGTTTAAAGCATTGTATCTGTGCCTTTGATATCTTATCTCAGATTCAGATGAATCAGAAATAAGCTAAAAATATTGGTTATAATGGAAAAAAACCATAATACAGTCTTTCATGTTTTAGCATTTCAGAGTAAGAGCCTGAAATAGTATTCCACCCACACTCAAAAAATTGAAGATATGCAAAAACTCCCATGTGCAACTTTATTATCTATTATTGAGATGGGAAAATGACAACATTGGCAAAATTTTGCCATTTTTGGTAATAAAGTAGGAAAGCAAATGAATTGGCTTCAGTCCTGAATCTTCTAGTGAACAGCTGGGAAGGAGGAGGCAAACAGCAGCATCCTAAAAGCCAAACTGAAAGAGATAAGCCATGGATTGAGAAAAGGTAAAAAGAATGCCTTACTCTCTTTGGCTTGATAGGAAAAGGGAAAAACAAAGAAAAAAAGAATTGCAATTTAAATACTAATTCTGATGACACGTTGATGCTTGTTACAGGGCTGGGTTAACACAAATAACATAAAGACTTTCCGCAAAATTAAATACAAGCTATGTGCTTTAATCCTGGGAAATAACAATTGGCCTTTTTTCCACTGAAAAGCCTACTATAGCTATTCACTGTAACAACAGATTATATTCAACTCTAACTTTAGCTATTTTTACCTTCCTTGCCCTCTCTCTCGTCTAGTTTATTTTTTCTAATACTCAACTAACAGGTACAAAACAACTCCAAATTATTCCAGTGAAAATTAAAGTTAAGTGAAAATTCAAGATTACTTTTTAATTATAGAGTCTTCGTTACTGACCAACATTTCTTCAAAAGGTAATGAATTCCAAAGAGAGTGCACTATGAAATATTTCTGAAGGTCATGTAAAAAACATGTTTCCTAAGAAAGTCTACAGCAGTAGTGAATAACAGGTGGGAAGGTCCAAAATGTGAGAAAGAGTACTATGGTTTTAGTGGATCTTTTTAGCCTTCATGTGTGTATATTGTGAAACTATGCATTTCACAAATCTTCTCTTGCAGATTTTGAGAAAACAGGTATCTCTGCTTTGCTTTCTACATCCTCATGCCACGCACAGGTCTGTGGTAGAGCAGCAGTTAAATCAGTTCTCAAACTTAGGATACTCTGCCTGCAGCAGATCATAAATAATACTCTTCTCCAATGCACAGATGAGGGTGTTTTTGGCCAGCAAGAAACAATCTCAAAGGTGGCCTGAGAATATTGCTCCGAAGTTAGATCTAGCCAAATAATAAGTAAACAGCAACCGGAGTATTTTCAAGTTGTGTCACGCTACTGTTTTGGCAGAATTCTAGAGGGAAAGGTTTACACAAAAATCATCATTAGTTGAATCAACTTAAAACAGCCCGTTAACACAGCATGGTTAAGCACAGCCCACTAAAAGGTTTGCTACTGAGTACCGCTTTTGCACAATTAGTTCTTTGGGGGGTGGAAATATGTGGTATATTCATAAACTTCTAACAATTAAAAGAAATAATAAACTTTTCATTAGGAGTTCTGACTCCAGCACCAGTCGGTCTACTATCAGACCAACCGGGAAAAATTCTGAATATTTAGAACACAAGAGGTTTGCTGAAAAGCAGCTATCAACAACTATTTAACACCAAAACACAGTCAAAACATTCACACAACAAGCTGTGAAAGGGTCGAGATAGGGAAGACTGCTCTCCAAGCTATACAGAACATACAGAATAAATGAACTCCTGAAACACGTCAGCTTTTTGCCACTCCTCAGCAAGCTGTCTTGTAACATCTCATTCTATGCAGAAACACAGAAGTAGCTTTAAGCCAAATAAACAACTACATACAGTTTAGCTTTGCAAGTTGTAAGATTAATAAGCAGATAACGGTTTATTTTTTACACAAACACTACAGTACCCCTCTAACCTCTACCTTACAGAGGGCAGAAGCACATTGTAACCATGCCATCATCTGCAATCTCCCACAGCTTCCCAGCTATCCCAGGTACACTTTCTGACCCTTTTGACAGATTCTAGATCCAGATTTTGATTTAAAAACGGGTATCTCTCCTACAGGCCTTCTATCTACTGACTAAGCCTGGAGAAAAAAAATTACCACATCATTCACATACTCAGCACAGCCTCAGAAGTAGTGGTTCTGCTGGTTGGAATAAAATTATGTATATTTGTTCCTAATGGGCAGTTGTCACCAAGAAGGCTTTAGATATTTTGTTCATTCTTTACCCTTTAGATCCTTAGTACCCTTACGGACACTGATACAAATATTAAAGCTCTAGAGGATCAGCTCTTTATCATCAATCTGAACAAAAATTCACTGATTATAGTAATTTAGACTTGTTTTCTTTTCTGAATTAAATCCTGGTTCATGAGCCTCTTCCATGGAGAAGGATCTTTTAGGAAAATATACTAAATTGCTGGCATTTCTGTTCACCCCTGTGGTTTTAAATGGAGTGTCACAGAAAAAGAAATTTTGTTTAAACGGTTTATTTTGAAGAGACAAAGTGCACAATCTGCAAAGTATTCAAATAAGATACCATTCTAGAATGATAGACTACAATTTCTTTTTTTTTTTTTTTTTGCAAACTTAAGACAAGCTATGGCAAGGGTTCCTATGATCTGAATCCTCCACTTGCCTTATTGACTTGTGCTGTTTCTCTAGAGAGATGATGAATCCTTGTTCACCCTCCTTGTTTGCTGACAAAGAACATAAGGCAGCACTGCAGAAATTATGGTTTCTTATTGATCATTTGAACTTTGCTTGTTGAATCATTACATCAGTGAAAACGCTTGTGTCTGTCTGCATACAAAATCTCAAGGGCAATAAAATATTCTTTAACCTTCTAAGGGATCAAAGGATGATTTGATAATGTAAGAATAAATCCTAAAATACATTAGTTTCTTCCCCAGGCCTAAGTGTTGCACAGTCCTATGCATCCATTCCAAATTGGCAATTGGAGAATTGAAGGCGTAACTCTAATCCTGATCTAGTATGGTAAACTGTACTATATAAGGTATCATCTTTCACCCAGAAGGAATGATGATGATTGAACAGTTTTTGTAATAAAGGATCTTGATTGGCTCCAGCATCAGTAAAGTACTGAATTTCATCAGTGGGCATTAAGATGACTCTCCAAGGAGATGTAATTTAAACATGGATTTACACCCTAAAGCATTACATTTCATTAAAGAAAACTAAACCCAGCATTTTCAATGCTAAGCCTTGTTTCTAATATATGTTTTAAGTCTTAACATTGCATTTAAAAGGGCTCAAGAAGGTACAAAAAACATCTATACCTCAGGGGAAAAAAAATCTGCATTTGTTCAGTCAGATCAATTCTCTTAAATTGTTTGACAGGTATTAAAGGAATACTTATTTGCCTACACTTCATTCTTTGTCAGATAACCTATCCCAACAAAACCAATCATCATGCTGTATGTTTACCACATGGATTTTTGACTCTTGCAGAAATTTCTGACTGCAGAGCTCCAAATGGCCAGGGTCAAACTAAATGAGCCATAGGTTAACCCTACACAAATTTTCAAATAATTCCTCAGAACACCTCTGAACTTTGTGGAATTGTTCTGACACCTAATATGGTATCACTTTTACAAAAACTCTAGATCAGGAACTTCCTTGGGTGATAAATACTTGTCTGGGTCATCTGCAAGACAGAGGATCTAATTATGTTCAAGTGTTGTTAGCTTGCTTTTTCAAGCAAAATAAAAAGAGAGGCAAAAGATTTTGTAATAAAAGGGCACGACCTTTTCAGGGACTTGTATCAAAATAAACTCAAACGAGGAAGATCAAGTTTGAAAGGATTCCTAAAAGGGAAACATTTGGGCTAATAATAGCTATATCCTGTGACAATGTCATTTGAGTAAACATTGTGACATCACTTATGTCACATATAAGCACACTGCTGAGGTTAACTTGCAGCAGTCAGCAACCAAGGATGAATTTTATATATATAGTCACACATTTAAGTGTCTTTTAATGCTTATTTTTCATGTGAACAAATTTGCCAAGAAGATAACGAATTTCAGACCTCAAATTTGAAAACTTAAGAGCTTCCCTATTTATCTGAATCCACAAAGACAGTTATTTAGGAAAGGGATTCTACCTGACGAATATAACAGAATTACCACATTACTTAGTTAAACTGTAATCTCTGCACACTTAAGCTATACCCAAAATAATTTTTCACTGAGCTCTTGACAACATGTATGTCAGCCAAGTCTTGACATTATAGATACATTAAAGCATGACAAAGAGTCTTAATTTTAACATAATACCATTGTTAAAATATTGTTATCTTACATAACGAAGTGTCAGAAGTTAGTAAAGCAGACCTTTATAAACTCCTGATAAAAATCCATTATTTTGCTCCAGGCCTAACTAGCTGTCATATACAAATATGCCTTTACACTGTTGTAAAGGTCATCAATGCCTGTGAAACAGGTAATAAGCACTGAAATATTGTTGAAGATCTCCTTGAAAATAAAGTAAATTGCAGAACATACAAGAATACTTCCATGCAAACACCTTACCACAATAACACCACTTGGACTTTCAGGAGTTTGCTATTTTCAAGAGACTAAACACATCCTAACACGTCCTCTTTCCTAAATGCAGGCACATGCAGTCTAATACTCTCAGAAGCAAAGGAGCTGCTAGTGGTTAACAATTTTTCCTCTAACATTTACTACAAAAACAATGGTAATGCAATTTTGTTACTCTCTTTTTGCATTCTCTGGCATTACTGAGAAAGCAGGGCACATGAGTATTATGACTGAATGTACTTTATTTTTAAAGTTAACTGTAAAATGATTAACCAAAGCTCCTCAAGACAAGGAGTCTTGACTGTATTGTCAAGACTCTACAACACACCAGTGATTTTATGTTAACTTGAGTGTGAATTAAAGTTGAAAACTAAAAGGAACAAAGTTCCATCTTTCTTAAGAGAGACAGATGCCTGCACCTTTTCTGAGATACAGAGACATCTTCAGAGATTTTTCAGATTTTAATTAGAAATACTGTCCATAAATGACACACATTAAGTTCTTTAAGTTTACATTTTAAATGTCACTGTTTCAGAGACATTCTATATTAGCAGCTTCATTGGTCTAAAGTTAAGACTTAACAAATAGTTTTTCTTACTGTTGTAACTGTACTGCAACTTCTGTAAGAAACATGTTGTAGAAATTGTTTACTAGTCTGAAATCTGCTGTTGGACAACATGTGTGACCTGGTTAGAAAACTGCAAAGTCTAAAGGACTCCATTTTCTCTTCTCTGTATCAGTCACTGTTTTATATACTTACATATGTATTATTTGCTCAACTTATTTACCCTATATACTAAATAACCTCAGTATTTCAAATATTTATTCTTGTGACAGTGGGTTTATGTTCCTAAAATTTCTTGTGTTCTTTTCTTAAATTCTTCTAAATCCTACTACTGAGACAGAATGAGTACAGTTTAGAGTATTGTGAATTAGGCCATATTCCAAATTTACATAATTTCATTAATATCTTCTACATGCCTTTATTTTAGTTTTTTGAAAAGCAGATGTATTTTCTCCAACATCTTGGGAGGGGACCAGAGGGAATGAGAGGTAACATGAAACTTTTAGAATGAACACACTTTAACATCCAGTTTAACAGCTGGTCAGAAACTGTCTTCAACTATGTGAATTTTTTGAAAAGGTTTCAGAGTAGATGATGTTAGTCCCATTTTATCATCTCATTTGGCTGTCAAGAGAATCAACCATAGTAACCCACAAAAATGTCTGTTCCTACTTCTTAAATGGATGTGTACAGCTATGTACAGAAGTAAAAATCTGGAACGATTAGAATAATAAGTTTTCATAAATATAAGGCTTTTCATAAACACTTTATTACAGAAAAATTCTGCTAGATATTTACAGCTGATGTGTGACCCATCTTAGAAAAGATACTTCAGCTTCAGCATTGTCAAAAATGTACTTTTTTTAATCCATCTGATTTACAGGAGCTGTATATACGTAAGTGTTAATTCTGATCTTAAAATAACTGTCAGCAGCGGGGGCTGAAGAAGGAGAAAAAGGGTTCACTGATTCACTGCAAATTATATTAAGAAATACTATTGTTTTCCATGAATGATACAGGTTGTAAATGTTTTCATTATACAAGTCGTAGTATTTTGGAATACATTCACATTTTGTGACTGCAAGTTCATTAATTACAGTATGCTCCACTAATTACGTCCAGAAAGTACCTTAATTACTAAGCTACATGAGAAAATTCCCAGAAATCTGAGTTGAAACGCAAACAATACATGAAGGAGTTTAAAGCTCTCATATAACAAAGTCATAACACTGGAGGTATTCTGAAATTAGCATCTCATATATTTCTGTTCTTCAAAACTGGACCATCAAACATGAACAGCACAGTAATATTTTAAGTCTTACTGCCACAAAGCAATAATTAATTTACATTTGACTGCACAGTTAAATTACCTTTTGATATGCACAAGGAAATTTTAATATGGTGCTAAATAATAGCCAAGATGGCTTTGTCAGAAACAATTCATGCCAAACTAAAGTAATTCATTTCTGCGACAGAGAAAACATACCTTTGAACAGGAGATGTAACATGTTCTGATTTGAAGCAAGGCTGACACTATTTTAAGTGACTTTCTTAAGTAAGCCAAGCAAACATGGTCAAATGACGAACATAAAATAACCCAGGGGTATGACACCTGTGTCTCTCATTGTCTGTCCTAATTCTGGTTCTATTCAACATTCTCATGGACCTAAGAAAGGCAGAAGAGAGAGTAGCAAACCACCATGGTACACAATTTATACAGGTGGACAGGTTTAGAATTCATAAAGCAAAGACACTGTAGTCTGGACAAACTGAAATGCCATATTTAAGCATATGGAATATGAATTCCACTCATAATAACCATGAGGTGTCTCTGGCTCCTACATATTTAAAAAAACCCAAAACTCTGTCTTTAACTGAAAACATTAATGAAGTTCCTGTATCACAGGTGTGTCATTTTATCCCAGCTCAGGGGAATACCAAAAGGCTGCCTCTCAACACTACTGGCTGACTGTGACAATGTGCCTCGTGCTCCAGTCTAAGCTTCACATGTGATGCTGCTGCATAACTGGATCCTCTGGAAAGTGTAGCACAGAACAGCTTGGGTGGGAAGGGTCCTTCAATTACATTAGTTAGTGTGAAAACTCCCTGTGACTTCAAAACAATAATAATGATCCTCAGAGACAAAATTCAATAGATTCTCAGTTAAAATAATATTCTTAGCACATATGTACAATTACACACTATGACATGATTTCATGAATTCTATGTCAAAGTCTCTACTTGTATGAGCAGCAGCTTTTGTCTACAGAAGAGATGAGCTACTTGACACCAAAGAACAACTTGGGTCTAATGCACAAGACAAGGAAAATAACTAGAACCTTAACTTTAATTTAGCCCAGCTTCTCCCCCATCCCAAGAAAGCCACAAACATAGAGGTAGAAATGAACACTTCAGTTATGAGTAGTATTATCAGCTTTGCCAGGCCTCTTCTGAATACTCACAGCCAAGGTAAAAACCTTCAGTATATATAAAAGATTCAGAGGGATTGTTGACAGAGATCCGTAACAAAAAGGGCCTTAGGAAAACTACTGCAACTAAGTAATTCCTCATCCATTATTAAAATTCAGCTTTTATCCCCCTAGTATTTTCCCTTGTATGAATGCCACATAAACCGTGAACTTAACTACCATGAAATATAAATAAGTGTGGTACGGAAAATAAATTTTTCAGCATGCAAACATCTCTTATAGAAACTGGAATACATAATAGTATTATGTGTGAAAAACAACAGTGTTTCAGAACATTTAGCACTTTTACCTGAGGCACACTTTATTCACTAGTGTAAGTTTCAAGAAAAAAAAAGGGAATTAATCACTTGTTCATAAAAATTGTATACAGATGCAATGGAAAATGTCTTTACAGGAGAAGTTTAATGTGCAAGAGAAATGATATGTAGGTACAGTTACTTATCAAGATGTAGGATTAAGTTCGCTCTTCCACATACCACTATCAAGGCATAAAGTATGAGGTACTCCCAGTGTAGGGAAAAAGATTTCAGTTGTGGATTAAAAAAAACTAATCTGAGACCCACATTTCAGTTGAAGCCAACAGCCTACTATTTTTTAAAAGTTCTTATCACTTGTTCTAGAATTAAGAATGAAAGGCCCTGAACAGAACTAAAAACTATGCTAAAACATATCTTTTCTGAAAGAAAAAATCCCAAAGATATTCTATAAAACTGTAAGACTTCTAAACTGAATAGAGAATATAAAATACAAATATAGACCTCATTATTAACAAATCTGCATTTTAAAATAATATGCATGACATCAGTTTTCAGATGTTTACAAGCCCAGACATTATTTCAATGATCCACTTTATTTTTGTCAGCAGTTTTGCTGCGTCAAATCTCAGAGCAAAGACTATTTTATTTACATGGCTATACAATTTGCTTTAAAATTCAATACTGTTCAGTCCAATAAAAGCTAACTAATTATCAAATACCCTGCTTTAGAATATGATTTCCAGCTCATAACAGTTGTTATTCTTTACACCTTACAGCTCACCATCTGATAAGTTCAAGTCTGTGCCCAGCAGTAACAAGTCAGACTACACCAGCACAAGGTTTCTCAGCTCACTGTAGAACTCTGAATTTATTAATTTTACTATTTTATTTTTATAACCTGCACTGAAGCAACATAAACTTGACACAGTGATGCTTTCCCACTGCGCCGTACATGAAAACACTGTCAGAGCGTCTCTATGAAGAATTATATTTTCTATTAGGAGAAAAATATCCTTGATCATGAGGTAGATTAAATTTAATTGTGAGGTGTGGTAGAATGGTGATCCTAAATTAAGGGGAGTGAATTCCCCAAATGGATAGAACAATAGGCTGTAGCAGCACAGCAAATGAAAAAGTCTTCAGTCTATGGAAAGGTTGCTTGTATTTATTTGCAGACAATTTTGAAATTCAGATTCCTAGTTAGCATTTTAAAGGGGGATAAAACAAGAGTCAAGCAGAAAGACAATGAAAAGGCCTCATGCATTAACATCTCCTTAGGCAGGAAAAAACCCCAAACCTGCAGCAAAAAGCAACCAAGTAACACTGTCATACCACAAGTTTCTACTGGGTGATATATATGTGCTTGAGGAACTTGGTTTTCAATATGCAGTACACAAAAACCCCAACAGTAATAATACTGACCTAGATCTGAATTCAGGAAAATCCTTCATCTAACATTAAAACAAAGGACAAGGTGTCTTAGGCTTTTCTCAAATAAGTTGGTACTTACATCCCAATAAGCACAAGGATAGCAGCACTAAACAGTAATAACCAGATTTCCTATAATACTGATCAAGTAAAAAAGACAACTAAATTTTTTTTACAAGAAATCAATAGGATTTTAGAACAAATCTCCAGGAAAGAGTAAAACCTGCAGTGCAGGAGAACATATGGCACTCTCCCATCCTTCTTGCTGGTAACTCCTACTACAGCACACATTCCTTCCCAAATGCATATGGATTTTAGCTTTGCTCATATACAGTGCTGGAGGAGGGAGGGGAAAAGACCGAAAGGAGTTCATCTTCCAGCTTTCCTTCTTCCCCATTCCTGGAGGGGAAGAGTTGCACAAAGCACCATCTGAGCTCTGGAGAGGGACTGCGTATCAGCACCCAATACCTGGTTACAGGTGTGCTTTGTGACCAAGAAGAGTGGGATGAAACATGGACACATTGCCCCTCTCGCCCCTGGCATGGGCGCTCGCTGAGCACTGGTGTTCCGTCAGACCAACAGAGGCAGAACAGCAGCCTCAGGATGGTTCAGCAAACACAGTATAAGGGATAGATTTTGGCATGAACTAATTCTGTCTAGATTAGACAAAACACTCTCATGACTATTTCTGCTACTATGTTATCTCTATTACCCTAAAATGTGGGCTTCTAAAAATGTAAGCCCAGGTACTTGCTGAGTAGTCCCGTTTTCCCAAGCGTATTCACAGAGGACTTCATTGCTCCCTTCTCTTTACAAGCCTTTCATTCTGGAAAGTACATCGTGTATGGGGCAAAACCACAGCTCTGAAAAATGAATGAGGTGGACCTGCACATCTGGATTTCTGGCATGAGATGCCTTCAAAGATGACTATGCTTTCCTTTCTTCTGCAGTTCCAACATGTTTACTCAGCAGAAGTTCTGGGCCTGCTTCAAGATGTAAATTACTTATTAGTCAAGTAATTTTTCAAACAGTCTTTATTGTACACAAAGAAATACCACACTGGTTAAAGAGCTTGTAAAAGAGTTGCTACCAAAATTTTTCAAAGTCCATTAAATGAAAGCTTAAGGAATTTTATAGCATTATGAAGCAGGCTCAAGTTGGAAAGATTTAACTTCATCATTTTAATAAAGTATCACTAACATATAAACTGTTATGAAACCCAGAAAACTGAGCAGCAATACCAATGTCTCCCTTTTTTTGCTGTTTTTGTAACATTAATCTGTATTTAATGCTATTTGTTGCAGCTGTCTTTTTTGAAAAAAAAAATCAGACTAACAAACATACAGCAGTACCTCGTCATAAGAAAAACAGCAAAGGAAAAGATGACAGTTTACATAGTGATGGATTCTCTGGGAAAGGAACTGAAAGAGGTCATGGCACAAAATTATTGTGCAAAATCAGACACAGTTTTTAGTTAAAGAAGCTTAGTGACTTTAAGGACTAAACTATTTTCAGTTAAGTATGTATAACACACATAGTTCTAGTAATATTAAATAATTTACTTAAGCTAATTCTACCTTTTCCCAAAGAATTTTAATATATAAAAGGCAACAACTCCCAAATAGGTATTAAAATTTCAGCCAAAACCATTTTACTAAACACTTGTATTACCATATGCTTCACATTAATATTACATGAATTATTGAAGACTGATTAAATATGCATGTGTCTGTCCAAGCAGGTTTCTCCTCAAAATGCAGTCTCTTGCTTTCTTCTGTTTTCAATATTTGCTGAAAGGCAGTACATTTGAGTCTGTGCCTCATATCAACTAATTATGAATTCCTTATACCACAGTGTACTACCTGCCACCAAGGGAAGGGAAAAGGGAATGTTTCATGCTCCATTTGCTGTTGACAACATCTCACTGGGGCTGTCTGCTTTGCAGACTACTCTGTGGAACACGTGTCCAGCTGACGTACAATTAATAGTCAGGAGTGCTAACAGATGATCAACAAGAAATATCACGCCCTTGGCCAAGCCACCCAAAGCCCTGAGCCAATACCTCCTCCAGCAGCTGCAGGGGACACTAACAGCAAAGGAGGTGGCAGCTCCTCGTTCCGCTGGGCTCGCCTGGGCCATGGGCTGATCTGCAGGAGCATTTCAGATATAAATATAGGGCTCTCAGATACAAATACAGGGCTCTCAGAAGGCAGTGGTGGGCTCAGCTGGGGTCACAGATTGGAAATCAACAGACGTAATACAGCAAGACGTCCAGTGTGAGAGGACTTCTTATTAATTTGGATCCTTTTGAAGGCATTTTGAAGCCTAGGGAAATGGCAGTGTAATGGTATCCTGAAGGATGGAGGAAGGCAGGAGGGCTGGGCCCTAACCATGGACACATACACACCTGGGTACTGTGGAGGAAGCTGCTGCCATTGCCACCACCCCAGTGGAGACAGTCGGGCAATCCAAATCTGGGAAACGACTGCTTCATATCTTAGCTCTCTGCTTTAATATGATTTGAAGAAAAAAAAATCCAGATGAAGAAAAAAGCATTCTTTAACCTCAAACTAACCAAATTTGAAGGTTTTACAAAACCATAGCCCCTAATATATCGTAACACAGTATCTCCCCATACTGCCTCATCACTAAAAGGAAACCTGTGCATTTTGTTTGTTCTACTAATAGACTTCATAAATTCAATATCTGGTACATAAAAATCTTTAATTTTATAAGGCCTGAACCTGATCCTGAATATTGCAGGAGTTGACCAGAACTGGCTGTGGAGTGAAATGCAGGTGAGATTGCTGCACAGCCATGGGACAGCCCAGAACTGGGAAGGCCGACTCCCAAGCTGCTAACTGGGAAAGGTGGCAGATGGAAGCCAAGGGGCCCTTCCACGCCCAATTAGTGAGTGCCCTGTGCCCACCCCCACACCTGAAAACTTTCAGCTGAACATAAATTAAAGAACTAAAATCTACCTTCATTTTACAATGCTTTTTCTACTTGACCCGAAAATATTTCAACAAATGAACAATTACAGTTGATGATATTACTGGGTGAGAAAATAGCTTCCAGGATTTAAGAAAAAAAAAGTCATTTTCATATGAGAGAAAAAAGCATTTTCATTAAACAAGGCCAGTATTGTTAAAAAGGGCCAGTGTTGCCTAATCATTAAAGCATAGAAACTTGCAAACTCAAATACTTGTTAGGAACCTTCCTGTTCACTTCTTGTCATTCAGAACTTCTCTGTATTTGCCCACTGTGGAATGAGGTTTGCTAATACCTGCCCAAAACACCTACTACACACTTTGTGAGGAATTTTCTAAAGGATGCTGCAAAATTGTGAACCAGAATCATTAATGAAAAAGGATCAATATTCAGAAAGTAACATGTGACACAGGGTCCTCCACACATTTACAACAGCAAACAATATTCTAATACTGAGCAGGAAAGCCCTAGATGTTACTTTTGTTTTAAAATCCTTCTATTTTCAACATGTTGCTATTAAACTTGCCCATATGTTCCAACAACTACAGCTCTCATGAGTCTTCTATATTAATGCTAGTTGAAAATAGTCTTGGAATACAGATACTTGAAAAAAGTTACTATTTGAACTATACTTGCGCAGTGCAGCTCCATTCTCTCAAAAACCTGTTTCACTGAATAGAGAAACTCTCACAAGTTAACTTGTTACTTCTTCCCCATTTTGCTTCTTTTTTTCCTTTTTTTTTGCTTTCAGCACTATCCTAATTTCCACATACAAAATGTTTAAACATCAAGTATCTTAAATGCAGAACATGTTGTACCTTAAATGACATACAAAAAATGAAAAGAGCCCAAGTACCGAACAATTACGCACTGTAGTCACACACTATAATTTCTACCTGCATGCATGATGTGTCAGGTTATGGGCACTCAGATTCCCAACAGTTTGTTAACAAGATCTCCATATTTTCCCTCTACATCAATACTGGAGTTAGATATCCATTTATCTCAAAGAGATATCTCTTTTAAATATTGCTAATGTTTTTACACTCATAGCGTATCTCCTCTAATTTAGCAACATGACCTGTTAATAAGATGTCAAACATCTAATAAAACAGGTACTACTACAGCTGGCATGTTTCCTTGCCTGTTCTTCAAAAATAATGTTTTGCTATAGTCACCTAAATAACACACTACATATTCTGTGTAAGTTTTGCTGATCTTTCTTTCTGGATAAATGAAGTTTTTTTTGTGTTCTACAAATGATTCCAAACAGAAAATACACCTATACAAGTGAGATGAAACAATGGCTGGAGTTGAAATTTACAGATGACCAACAAGACTGATTTTTTTGTTGTTGTAAAACATTTAATGAGCCATTAACACAAAGGAATAATTAATGGTTCTTTTTTCCTACGGAACTGAAAACACCTTTCACACCTGTAAAATAAAATAGAGCTAACACCTGAAGAATTATGCATAGAAACACCTTATTTTTATTTTTAATACTATTTTTTCTTATTGTTGTTACTACTGCTCCTAAAACCACTTTAATATGTGTTATGCCAATATTCCACCATCCTTTTTTAATTCACATTTTTAGCCCTTACATGCAGAGGTTGCAAGCTGTAAAGTAGAAGTGAACTATATTGAAGTCAGACATTCATTTTAGCTATTCCAAGATTCAAAACATTCTATCATCTGTTCCTATGGAAACTGAAAGGATATTCTAGGTTATATCAGTATCAGCCGATTATGTTGCCAAGAAATCTGTGGTTTATTTTAATCCATAGTTCAGAGGTATAAATTCATGCTTAGTGTTTAGCGTGGTGATTTTGAATTACTGAGGCATGGCTAACACTTCAGTTCCATTAGATCATACTTTAAGATAATACAAACTACTTTTAGACCACAATAGTAAAGGGAAAATTTTATAAGGTTTGGTTAATCCCCATGAACTTTCCCATTCAGATGTAGGATATAACTAATATATACTTGGGAGATATTTTTTGGTTGTTAGATGAGCCATACGTGGCTGTATCACATCTTAATAGAATAGATCAAGGAAAAAAAAATTTAGATTTATAGAAAACTCCTTCAGTAGTGCCATGTACCAGATGGCCAGATGAAGGAATCTGATATAGCAAGTTAACAAGATCATGAAAACCATAACCATAAGACTGAAGATGAAAAATAAAATTGAATAATACAATGTTTCTACAACAAACTTAAAGGTTAGGATAGAGTAAAACTTGTGAAGACATTTAAATGCATTAAGTGAAAATTCTCCATATGTATACAGAGCTACTGTAAAAGAAAGAACAGAAACAGTATAAGTTAGTAGGATTTTAATTAAACAGACTGAAATGCCATTGTGATCTTTCACAACAAAAGCCAGTATGACGGCTATAACGTGTTGGAATAAGTCTTCTCTGTCTACATTAGAATTAGGAGAAGCAGTAAAATGGGTGGTTAACATGAATTTTTTAAAAAAAGCTTTGGATTTCATACTCCATTTTCACTAAACAAAACTAGATGATTTAAAGTCAACTATAGCTACCACCCTCATCTTATGCCAAAAGTAGCAAGCAGGTTCAAATTTTCCTCTTTGCAGATAAGACTTCAGTCTTCTTACTCTAGATTCAAATAACTGACTTCAAAATGAATAATCAGAAATGCTTTCTATTTCTATATCATACTGTAGTCAACCACTTTATTACAAAATAAGTGTCTTAGTCTAGTTTCCATCAGGATCTCCTGCAGGGAATCAAGATTGTGGTATGATAAGGAAATATAACAACTACTGACCAAAGTGTACTATATTGGTTAAATTTTTGACAGTAACGAGGTTAAATTCCAACTACTAGCTTTCAAGATAGAAATAAATGTCAGAATAAAAAGAAAAAGAAAAAAAAGAAAAAAGCAATGATTACTTTTTTACTTTAAAAAACCATACTCTCTGGTAGCATTCCAACTCTAGTTACTCCAGGCTTTTTATGAGGGTAACCAACAGTATATGGATAAAAAGATGGATGGCTGTGAGCCAAATCAGAGGGGTTCTTTTCTCTCTTTTTTCCTACTTTATTTGCTATTCTAATGATCGTTTTGTAATTATGCACACCTATGCAGTTATGTACATCTACGTAACAGTGATCAATCCCACTGACATGCTGAAGTGCATAAGGGCTTATATTATGTAAAGGTACGACAAAATACGATAGCTAATATGTAAAAGCAGCAAAGGGCAGGCAAAAACATCTGGAAACTAAAATTGTGCTTTTTACAGTACATCAGTGTGGATAATGTAACAGATTCTAAGCTAAATGAACTAAAGCTGAACATTAGAGAGGCCCCTACACAACCATGGGGCACACGAAGTGACATCCTGTTACAACATTAAACTTTATTCTACAGTCAAGCACATCTCCACAGAGCTGACAACTTTAGAAAGCATATTCGTGCACTTGCACAGTCCACTTCACAATGAAGCACTCATCTGAAGATGACACTAAACCAGCAAAAAGCAGCAGGCATACTTTGATTTAAATCAAAGTGTTAAAATATCATGAAGTAATCCAGAAAAAAGTGCAACACATCCTCTTGCTGAAGTAGGCAAGGTTGAAGGAAACTGGGAAACTCAAGGTCACAGGACCCCGCCCAGACAGTCATTCTCCGAAAGCCATCCACACTTTTGGCAGTAATAATTAGAAGAAATTAGAAAATGAACACTATTATATTTTTCCATGTTTCTTCAAAAAAGTGAAAAATGGAGCCCAATGCCAATCATTCTTAATATCTGAATATCTCAAACACCTTGAAGTGCGTTTGCATGACTGGAAAATGCGGCCACAGGATAATAAGTGCATGTATTGCTTAAGGTCCTTGACATTAGACTGAACACTGACCTATGAATGATTTAAGAATAATTTCACCAATCTTGCCATAACCCTGCAAGCTGTGGAAGACAAACACTCAGCTCAGAGGGTCCTGAAATGAAATAAATTATACAATTTCTTGATGACTGTGTCTAGAAAACTGGTCAATTATGTACGTACTTTCCCCTCCAATCCCTTGGGGATAAGAAGACCTATTAGAGATACTTGACAAGAGATTAAATGCTGGTCTATGAGAGATCTCAGATTAATTTCACCAATTTTGCCATAACACTGTAAGATGTACTACACAAGCACCTACCTTAGGGAACCCTGAACTGAGATAAATTGAGCAACTCCTGGATAATCACCTCCAGACAACTGGTTAATTATGCAGACACTTCATCCTCCCATCACTTTTCTCAGGCACTAAATAGCATTAGTCAAGAACACTTATGCATATACATCTAGTTAATAATTTTTTAATGTAAAAAAAAGCTGTACTTGTTCCAGAGAAAACAACTGAGAGGAAAGGTTCAGTACAAAAAAAGAATGCAAAAGAGAACAATTCACAAAACAAATTCTTTTTAATGAGTTACAATATGAAAACTCAAAATGCCCCCAAATATGCTCAAAATAACAACGGTATAAAGATGTTACAGTGTGAATAACTGAGAAATTTTTGTTCAGAGCATACTGTTTACCTATTTATCCTGTGTATACAAATCCAACATTTGAACACATGTCAGAAGTAGAGTTTAGGATTTATTTCTGTGCAGTTTTTCCCCCTCTTCTTTATTCTGTGAGGTTATAATTAGCAATGTTCTTCATTTTGCAAAAAAAAAATACCATCTATGTATTTTTAAAAAACCTGCACACACAATTTAATGAAGGATACTTATTAGACTTAGACCTATTTTTTCTTTCTCTAACATGATCAGGACACTTCACGATATGATCACCAGAACAACTTCAATGAATTATCAGTGAATTTTACTCTCTCCAGATCCGTGCTAGGCAGGTAGATTTGTCCACAGCTCATATAAGGGAAACTGGACAAAAACCATCACATAATTACTCTAAAACCTAAAAAAACCCCAATTAGTCAGACATCTACAAATTCCTCCAGGAGACAAAGAAGGAAAATTTTTAGTATGTGGTCAAAGACACAGAATGTTTCTGTAACACACAGAAGGACAAACTGTTTAAAGTGCATACCGAGGGAAATCTGAATTCTTCTCTCATTTCCACATGACATCCTGCTACACCTAAATGGATATTCATATTTTAATCAATCTTTAATGATACCATTAATACCTCACAACCTATATCCTAATTATTACAATTTGTATCAGTAAAGTCACAAGCAGGAACATAGGTTCCTAACATATTTCACACATACAAAAATCCTTCTTACACAGAGACCCATAGCTGGTGTTTAAAGCACTGGATCTAGCTCAGAACTAAGGTTACCTTTTCAGAGGATAGAGGAGATGGAAATGAAGCTCTTTTCTGCACACACATGGCCTGGCTCCTAAAGCTACCAATGTTGTCATTACCAGGTGGAACTAAGTTTGGTCATCCCTGGCTGTAAGTCCCACACCAAGCATGGCAATATTACAGCAGAAAGGGTTTGAAACATGAGCTAAGTTGCTGAGAAGTTTTCTCATTTGTAAGTATAGCAGCCACAACACTGTGTCTGGAAAAACTATTCTACTTGGAACTGAACTATGGTAATCTTAACGAATTTCTCTTTTCCCCAGTAATTTCTTATTATTCAGATCTGCTTTACAAAATATTGCTGCTGAAAACAGGGGTGAAGTGGTACCAAGAGCAAATCTAGATTCTTCAGCCTAGAGTTCATCATGGGAGCAAAAGAAATGCTGGGGATGTTTCAGGTGGTTGCAAGTTGCATATAGATCTCTTTATTTAACTTTTAAAGCAGAAAACATTGCTGTCCCTTCTGTTAGAAGGGTGGCTGTTAATCAAGTTCTTGATGCATGTCTGCTAAAGCAATCCTTCCTACTTCCTATGCTCTCTGCCATTAGCCTGCTTACAGTATGAAGGAAAGCTAGCAAGGAGTTTAGGACTATGAAGTAAAGATGGGGTAGAACTCATTTTCTTTAAATTGTTCTGTGAGTCACGAAAGACCATCAGTCTGTGCTATGTACACTAGGAGTGCCTAACAAAGCACACAGGACAAAAAAAAACCCTGCCTATAGCCACTGGTACTGTGGCCAAGTGTGGTCAGGTTTGCTATTACTGGTATTACTTTTGTCAACAATAACAAAGAGAGCTTACTCTTTCTAAAAGGATTAGGAAGACAAGTATGGTTGGCAGCTCTATGAGAGCCTGTTAAGTCTAGACACACCGACAGACACTTCTAGTTTATACCCAGATGGCAGCTTTAAATCCTACCAGGAACAGGAGTGGAAGGCTTCACTTCTAAAGCAGTCAATGGCTAATGCCACACTTCCAAAGAGGGAAGAGATTTCATTTTTTCTCAGAAATACACAAACACCACAGTGGTGGACATGCCATAAAAACATGAATTACACTGAAGAGAAAAAGACAATGTATTACTTAGGTGTAAGTATCTGCTTTCATGTGCTACTGTTGGATGTTATTTGGGGGAATCTGTGCACAGCTCATTAGCATGTAACTTACACATCATTAAATAAACAATCAAAATAACAAAAATATTCTCTTTCCAAAACAAAGGGGATATATAAAAATGTTAAAAGCAGATATTTAGACTTTTTAGCTCTGTTCTTTCCGTCAGAGTAGCTTCTAGCAGCATCTCTGAAAAAAAAAGCTGAATTCTAGAGAAGACATTCACCAAATTCTAATGACTTTTGTTTAAAAATAGATACTTCCAGTTTTACTTTTTTAAATGTATTTCCACTTTCTGTTTCTCTTCCAGCTGGACACTGAAATACTCTAAGGTGGAGACATAAGGCTAATTTTCCTCTTAAGGCATTCTGAAAAGTGCTAGATGAAGTATAGAAATACAGCTCGCTCTTATGTAGGCAACTGATCTCATGTATTATTTACACAGCAGATGAAAACAAGGGTGGAAACTACAACTGCATTTGCAAATACGAACATCAAATAACTGAAGAACCACCTGGATAAATACAGATGCACTATTCTCAAAGGGACAGGCAGCTACCAGAACACATACTAGCAGGAAGACAGTTCATCTGAGGAATTCTGTAGTACCTAATGCAGGAGAAAGGATGAAGGTCCCATGTCCTCTTTAGGGAAATCTCAGGGGTTGGAAGGTATAGATGTAAATCAGCTTGTCAATAAAACACACAGCCACAATAACAGGAGTCAAAGACATTCTATTCACTAGTCACATCTCAATTTCTAGATTTCTTGGGCAATGCCTGCAGGCGTATTTTCTAAAGCAAACTATTGTTCTCAACATTAAAATCAAAAATCATATCCAACAACAAACCGTGATGCATAACCGAACACCTCCCCAAGAAAATATCCCCATTTCTGATATGACTAAGCACTAATAATTCTCTTCCAAACACTCTTCCATTTGTTGGAAACAGGCCCCTGGCTAAAGCACAACAGGCATATACTTTAATAATCTCTTGATTACCTGGAGACAGCCTGGAACACCTAATAAATCTGTCTATTTTTCAGGTGGAGTGGGATTGATTTCCCCAGGGTTTCTTTGTCAGTTCCATTTTAGGACTTAATATGAAGAGAAAACTATCAGAGAAGGTCAAATCTGACATGAAAAACTAGGAGTTCACACTGATGAAGACTTTTGCTGCATTTAAAATAAATGTCCACTTGCTTTTTCTTAGGCCCTATCTTCGGTCAATCTTTATTTAATAACATATAAGCTTCATAGCTTGCAAAAAGTGCAATCACAGCTTGGCAACATGCTCAAATAGCCAGAACTTTCAACACTGGAATAGTAATCAAGTGAAAAATGGGGTGTTGTTTTCCTACCACTTTGTTATCAGCAAATAGTCAAAGTCAAATGACTTCTTACTGCAGAAAAATAGTTGAAATGACAGGTCTAAGTAAAGGTTTGAGACACACTGATAATTCTAATCCTCAATTGTTTAATCAAGACAGTTTATTCAATAGGTTTTCTATTCTGTATACGTTCTATTTTCATGTCAATCTTCAATAGTATAAACAAATGCTACATTGATTTACAGAGAAGTTTAACCCTTGGTAACAAACAGCATAAAATGTCTCTAAGCCTCTTTGTTCTCTAATGTAAGATCCAAATTTGATAGAAACTTTTACCAGATTTCTCCTCTTACTCTAGCAATGCAGATTTAAAATACTTTGGTTATTAAAGAATATTTAAAAGTATAGACAAAAGAACGTTAAATTTTACAAAGGCAAGAAAATAGCACTAAAGATACTGCAAACAGTTAATAGATGTAGCCAAGTTACTAAAATGTAATTACATTTAGTATGAATCAATGTAATTATGCATATTCATTCTTATTTCCCTGCAGTGAATATTTACCTCAAAGTTTAAACTGCTCTTTAAAGTTTTAATGCAAATCTTTCAAATCTATTCAACATATTTTTGCACAGCTAAAATGTAGAAATCTTCTTATCATTTTAAGAAACGCATTTTTCATATTCCTCTATAAAGCTCGGCAACACTGGCAATGCTGTAGATGGTGTTTAATGCAGCAAGCTTTTATGATAGTGTTTGCAGTTAAAGTCTTCATATCAGCACCTGCTTTCTTCCAAATTTCAGGATCAGATCTGGCAAAATTTTATTCCTGTAAATACCACACAAGACCAGTTTTGTCAATTTCTTTGAATATTGTCATGTGTGAGAATTTCTCACATAAGACTTTTTTCTTGTTTAATTTACACTGGACAGTGCTGCACAAAGCAAAAGAAATCATGCTCAAGTTCTTTTACACTTCACTTTTGAACAGAAGTAAAGAACAAAGTGTATTTTACCTGAGTCTCCACACCTTGCTCAAGCAACCTTTTAGCCTGGTTTTCCACCTCAAGACGAGCTCTTGCAATAAAAAGCAGATCATTTTCAATTACTTCAATTCCAGATAGATCTATTCCTTGAGAAAGATAATCTATAAAAGCAACAAAGCATTGATAAGCATGACACAGGATAATGGAACATTTTAAGCATGTTAAAACATTTCAGAGTTACAGTCAGTTCCAAGGGACATTTTTGTGTGCAACACTTGACAATACAGTACATCAAAGTAATGTCTTATACCACAAAAACTGAAAATCAAAGGATTATTACTCAAGAAAACCTGGATATTGAATACACTGAATTTATTTCAACACACTTCCCTAGACCCAGAGACTGCTGGAGAGGTGCAAAACATGAATTCTAGGAACTGCAGAATCAAAATCACAGGCCAAAAAGGGGGAAAAAAGTCATATCCTTGCCCCAAAGTATTAACTAGATCATTAAACTTCTCTAAACCTCTAAACTTCTCCGATGTTCAAATAAGCATAATTTGCTCTAAGATCTGAAATTAAAGATGCATTAAAAGGTTCAAATTATACTTCATATATTTAAATTGCACTTCTAAACATCTGAGATCAAACACAAAAGAATGGCAAGACAAGAAAAGAATATATTATTTTCCTTTTTATCACAGAATCATCACAAAATTTATTACTATCATGGAAACCACCATCAGCAGGGTAGCTACAGATTACTGGGCTGGACTGGCAACTGCAGCAATAAAATCTATTCAAATTCAACTTTTCTCAATGGCTTTTTTTTCTCCTTTTTTATTTTTCTGGATCTAAGTCAACACAATTCCCCATGACCAGGTAGCCTAGGCCTTTACACTACTGCTTATCTCTAAGGCACTGCAGGACTACTCTCATTTATAGAATTTTCAACATTTTGCTTTATCAAGCATGTTTTCCACTGCTTTTTTTGAAAGATCAAATAAAACTACCAAAAAAATGGCCAAGGAATTTCACGCAGTATCAGATACTTCCTTCATAAGATGATGTTCCACTATTTCCATTTATGACCAGTCCTCTGTGACTTCCTAATAAAGTTATCTTCCTTTTAGTCCTCACAGTAAGTTTATTAAGGCACAGACTTAAACATTTTAACTAAGCTAACTGAACTTTTAAATCTTTGCCAAATAACTTTTCACTTTAGTAGCCAATTATTTTAGCAATCACATGTTCACAACTGAAATTCCACATTCCATTCACAACAAAATTCCAAATGAATCATTTCACAGCTATGTAGAGAACATCCCTGCATCTGCACATGAAAAATACCATATAAGAAATCGAAACAAAAAGCTTGCTGAAATACTGCATAAAGCTTAGTACGGCATAAAGGAAACCATCTCTCTTAACAGTACAGTGTGTCAAATAGGTTTTAGTCTGCTAAACACCTTCAAATGCTTTTCTCTGCATGCATTTGTTTAAAAATGGATCAGAGGGGTCAAAGGTCAGCCAAGCAGCAGGACAGCACAGGCTATTCATGAAGCCCTGTGTGCTGGTGTGTTTACAGAGATGCTTTTGCCATGGGCTACAGCAGCCACACTTACGCCTTATTTCCCTGCAACGTTTTGCTGTGAGTAAGGTGCATCTCTACAGGTGGTCTGGCATATGAACCCATTAAAACTAATATTAAACTCCCACAAGTTCCAATGAGCAATTGTATTGAATGTGAAGACCAGTTTTCTGACCCTTTTCTTTTAGCTGCACAGAAAAAAAAAAAAAAGGAGCAAAGCACTATCAGAAATTCAATCTACTGCCATAGTAAACTCTGAAGAAGTTTCTTGGCAACATGAGATTAAAAAAGGTGAAATATTACCAAATGTTTACATATACCACAAATACAAGAACTGCTGTGTAGTTCACTTATGGCATAAAGTCATATTCTGGAAGCCCAGGCTGCTTAAACAAAACAACATTAAAATATGGATATGATCTCCTAAATCTACAGAAAATCTGAGGAAGATGACTAAAAATGATACCATTTCTTCCTGCCTCGTTTTATCTCAAAATCTAAATTAAGTCACTTCAAGTGCTAAAAATCTAATCCTTCTGATGGTTTTAAGAAAAGAACAGAAAGACCATGCTGCTTTGACTTCTCCACATACCTCCATCTGTGTCTCAGACTGGCAGCCACCTCCTGCTAAACTGTTAAAATCTGCAGCTTTGTTCCAAATTTTCTGTAATCCTAACAAAATGTCTTGGGACAATGTATTTCAGCAGGACTTCAAAACAGTGGGCCTTTCTGTAGGTTCAGCAGCTAGCTGTACTACTACATGTGCTCCTAGTTGCTATTCTAACAGTAAGGAAGCTCTAGCAATTACACAGTTTTCAAAAGAAAAGCAGTTTTCATAAGGACAGCATGTCTATGTCAGAAACACCTGCAAGTGCTTTCCTGCCATTCTTATGTGAGAGCAGAAGCTGCAACACAGGCAGGGTATGTGTCTTTCGATAGTTTTTGTCATCTAAGCAGACAACTTATTATTAGAAATCTCTACACTTGTGTGCTTTCAAGAGTGATGTTGCTATCCTGGACAGCACGAGGAAACCCAGGAGAAGGACAGCTGACATAAGAGCAGCCAGATCATACCCAGAATGCCTGCGCATTTCAGATCTGTTTTATTTAAAATATTGCAGAGGAACTCACACATTCCAAGCAGTCAATTTTAGTTAGTAAAGAAACCCTGTCAAGTGAAACACAACAAAAATACTATCGGTTTTTAACTCAGGGAGTAGCAAATGTAGGATTTTGCTTCAGGCATTTACTTGTGTAATCATTATTCTATTTCTTGCCATGCCCAGTCAGTCAACAACACTGTGGTCATGATCAAAGGCGAGTGGGACATGGGCTGTAAGGTACTTGTGTCTTCTTGTCAGGAATCAAGCAAAAACAATGGCTCACTCCTCAGCTAGCACAGACTCCGGGGACTGGTGTCCGGTTTAAAGCGTGTTCAACTTTCCACGTGCTTTAACCTTAAAGCTCCGGAGTAAAACTATTACTATATTAACTCTAAAAGATTTAGTGAGTATATATTTATAACTGACATCTCTCCCTTAAGAGATTTTAAAAGCACATATATAACATTTTGTTACCTTTGGGAAGATCTGTGCTTTAAACAAATTAGAACCTAAGTATCTTGTATCACCACGTGCCAGGGCTGGAGCAGCCACCAAGGCATCGCCCTCTCAGCAGCACCACATGCTGCTCCAGCCACTTCTCAGCACAGCCAGGGCGCAAATTAGAGGAGGGACCTATAGTCCTACAATCATTCCTCTACCTCTCATCCCTCTGATAATTCTACCTCTTTATATAGGTTCATGAACATAAAGGCAAATCCTTAACTCCCTCAAAGGGTGTTGGTATTGCTTCCTTTCTATCACACCCTATTAAGCTTAGAATGCACAGCTGGAAATTACTTTTTAAGAACTTAAAATACAGACTGCCTGCTGAATCCTTTTCTTGAACAAAAATATTGTATGTCAAGGAAGAACACACTAAGACCCAGGAATAAGTGACATTTTATAATCTACCTACCACTCTATCTACCTTTCAGCCTAATGAAGGGTTAGAACTTTGTATTTTTTAATAAAACAAGTATTTTTGTCACTACAATTCTAAATTTTCTTTATTTACTAAACCTGAACAGTGCTGCTTGAAAATGCATTTTTTAAACCAATATTTCCCAGATACTTATGTACGAGGAGTTTCATAGACAGAGACCAATCCAATGTGCAGATAGTACATCAGGCAGAAAATCAGTACTTTGAGCAACATGGTTAGCTTTCCTCAATCTAAATGACTAACCAACACAGACTCTTTCTATTATGTATCTCATTTTTTACCTCAAATATTCTTAGTGATAATACAGAATCAAGATAAGAAATTAAAACTTTCTGTAGGTATTAAAATATATTTTGGAACAGAGATAACTATGAAGCTCATAGCCTATGAGCTCCACAAAAACTGTATTACAGTCTTTATATAGACTGAATTGATTTTGAGCTTTTGCTAGAAATTAGAGAATCAACAGAAGTCTATTGAGAACAATCAGGTGCACTAACAAAGAGTTAGTAAAGAAGACAGTAATAAACCAATGTGATTAAGCTGCATCACTCAAGAGGCTACTTGAGTCAAAAGACAAACCCTTGTGTGCTCTGAGAACTAAGCTCAGTGATACTAATAAAGAGGGGGAAAGAAGGAAATTAGAACATCTGAAGTGGATTCCCCAGAAGCAAACACCTAAGATCTGCAGACACTCAACTCCCCTCAAATGCAAGAATCCAATGACAAATTAAGAGGTGTTCCATGGGAGATTGGGAAGGGGGGGGAGAGGGTATTAATGGAAAATAACCTGTTCCTGAAATTTTAAATAAAATCATAGAATGATAAAACCACAGATCTTTGTTTGCCTGTTTGAGGAAGGTTTGAGGCTTATTTCTCTTGCATTGGTCATTTGTTTTACTTGGTTCTGCAGTCTTAGTTGCAGATGATGTTGGTGATATCTGTACCCTAAGAAGATACTGCTATTTTTCCATAATGAAGAAAGAAAAGAAAAGAAAAATTACAATTTTTAAAGAAACTCTTAATTTAAATTCCAAAAGGTCAACAGGTCTAAATGATACCTTAAGAGTTCTGCTGGGATTTATATATGCAGAAGACGAGAGGCTACGTGATTTATCAAGAACTACTATAGAAGACTCGTGTGCATTGGTAGAAGGTGTTCATGAAACTGAACCTAAACTGCTATTGGCAATATTTATTTCTGTTATCTTCCATGGTCTTAAAGGAAATGTTAGTTACAGCACTAGCTACTGAAAAGGAAGGACATCCTGTTTGCTTCACTTGTATCTGAACCAACAACCCAGGACACTGCTGGGCCCGAATATGTCAATTTGTTTGTTTTTGTCAATGCAGATAATTTAAAACCAAAGCCCTTAGAACAGAGCCTGAGATCCCAATACCTCAGCAGAAGACCAATGCTCACCCTCTGGTGAAAGCAACCTCGGGTTCTACTTTATATCTCTGGTCTGGAAGTGGTACAGGCAAACAAACATCCTAACTCAAAGAACAATGGTCCGTGGCTTGGAGACGCTTAAATTTGCCATGCAGTTGATGCACAGAGCAGGTGGGGAATAGCAAGAGCAGGCACATTCCTAAGTCTTCAGACTGAAAGCTGATGCCTCCAAAAAGAACTTTTACTCGTGTTCTGTTTTAACCAGACTAACTCTCCACTTAGGCTGAAATGACTGCCCCACACTCTGCAGCAGGCACCAAAGTACTTGCTGAAGCAAGCCTTGTATTAAGCCTTTAAATCAAGTGAAAGGGATTCCACTAGAGGTACTATTAAATAATATCTTACAGCCATCTTATACAACTTGAGCTCTTCAAAAAAGATGTTCATTCCTAACAAAACTGCATATATTACAATGCCTTGTAAAGCGTTCAAAATAAGAATGTAATTGCTGTATACTAGGTGCCATATACAATGTCATAACGTTTAGATATACTTTACAAAATTGTTAATTTTGAAATTTTTTCTGCAGGTATTATTAATTCATTATTAAAGAGAAAGAAAAATCTATTTTACTAAAATGCTAGTTAGTTACAAAACTGTTGGTATCTTTCTTTACTTCTTCTATAGGGCAAAATTCCTGCAAACATTTCTTCAGTGAAAAAACAGAGAATAAAATCTGTCTGTGTCACTCAGTGTGCCATTAAGTTCCTATGAAATCTGGTCCTTATTTAAGCAATTTCTACCATCTTAAAAATTAACTACTTGTATGCATAATACATAAGATTTCAGTTTTTAGCTGTTTGAGGAACATTAAGTGAGTCAAAACTGTCCTGCTGGAGACAGAAACTGAGTGGGGCCCCTTGGTGCTGTATTTCTGTTTGTTTTCTCAGACAGCACATTAACACACACTTTCTGTTTAAGTCCAGAAAAGGAAATAGAACATATTAGACAACCAGGTATAGTTTCTGACAGATGTCCCTAATGAAGTGGAACATAAAAATAAAAACAGAGTAAAGCACTTCTCAGCTTTTCATTTCAATCCAAGACTGGTTTCGTTTTATAGAAATCAGGTCAACAGTACCAAAACCAAACTGGTGGAAAGCATACAAGTCAAAGAAAGCAGAACTTGAACTGCTCATTTAAATACAGACAAATATCTTGTACTGTAAAACAGACGTGTCATGTATGTTATATTGTTATAGAATGGTTCAGTGAGAAGGGGCCTTTAAAGAACATCTAATTCAACCCCTCTGCATGGGCAGGGGAACCTTCCATGATATCATGCTGCTCAAAACCCTGTTCAACCTGACCTTGAACACTTCCAGTGATGGAGCATCACCTAAGCTGATCAAAGCTTTACTTCAGAAGAAAACCAAAAATGCAACACTAATTCAGAAGCCATGTAGATATGAAAAAACGGAACATTTTCTAGCATGTTAAAACAAAGGGAAAAGTTTTAAGTGTAAAGGCAGGTTGGAATAAGAAAGAATGAGTTGTCACCCTGCACTTGGGATCAGCTTTGTCTCTTCCGAAAGATTGTTCCTGATTTTTTTTATAAAATATGGTTTATGTTAAAATATTTAGTAGTGCTTTAATAATCATCTATGTCCAATCCTATCTACAGAGGAAACCTGCTGCTTCTCTCCAGACTGCATGCAAAAATATAAAAAAACACATCCTGAATTGAGAACAATTATGAGGGAGCAGTGAGGAAGACTGACTAGCTATTTTTAAATTATATTAAAGCTGCATTTAAGTTGTCTTGATGGAAGAGTTAATTCCTACTGCTCTCTGGGCTGGAAATCAGATGCCACGCAGGATCTGGAACTGATGGAAATGAGTTTGATATCTATTTTTATCATCATCACTGACTTAACAATGAGCACCAAATTTTGGAGACATTCCTGTGAAAATGCCATGATTCAGAAAATAGCTTAACACACCAAGACAAACACTACTTAGGTCTAATCACAAGTTATACCACACGACTCCCACGCTCACTTAGGCCTAAAGCAAGAGTTGTTGAACTCCTTTAAGGTTCCCGTTCCCACGCACCATTAGATCTCCCCCATTCCTCCCCCTCACCCTTGAATACAAACTCACAACCTTACTTCACCACGACCTACTAAACTGCTACTTTCTATTTTGCCCTCCGCTGCCTGGACTGCCGGCTCCACGGGGAGCAGGCAGCAACCCCACATCCAGCCGGTGGCTGTTTAATGCCATTGTTAGTAACCTGGGTGACAGGACAGAATTAACCCTCTGTGAGCTTATGGCCAACAGCAATCTGAGGAAGTGCTCAGCACCCTGGAGAGCAGGGCTGCCATCCTGAAGAACGTCAGCAACTTTGAGATGAGGACAGACAAAAACATTATGAAGTTCAACAAAAGTGAGTTAAGCCCTGTTCACCTGGGATGGCACAGCCCTATCCACACAAGCAGGTCGGGTGCTCGCTGGCTGGAAAGAAGCTCTCAGAAACAGACCCAGTGGACAGAAAATTTAACTTAAACCAGCAGTACATCCTTGTGGCAGAAGCAGCCAGCTGTGTACATGACTGGATGTACCCAGCGGGTCGAGGGAAGTCATTATTCTTATTATTTGGCACTTGTAAGACCACTGCACTCCATGCCTCCCAGTAAAAGAGAGACATTGACAAATTAGTCCAACAGGGAACCACCATGACAGGGGACTGAAGCATGTGAGTGTGAGGAGAGAACTGAGTCTGTTAACCTTGAAAAGAGATTGTTAAGAAGAGATCTAACTGCATCTTCTGCTACCTGACAGACAGCCCTTCTCAGAGGTGCACACAGATGGGACAAGAGGCAAGAGACACAAGCTACAGCATGGGAAATTCTAGTTAGACATGGGGGGAGAATACTGTATGTATGGTTCCATACACCTTACCCATGGAGGATATTAACCTGCAGAAATGCACACATTATATTTTAATATAATTAAAATTGATAAACTGTGAAACATTAGGATCTAGAACTTTAAAAATCTCCCTAAGCTTCTAAGCCTTCCCTGAAGGGAGGCTGATTTGAGAAACTTCCTTTAGAGGTCCCAAAATATTTTTAGTAACTAAAACTGTATCTTTTTCTAAATTGTCTTTGATAAAATACTCATACAAAACTGTAACATTCATGCCATTCATCAACAGTACTTGGGTGGAGCTGAAACCAATTTCAGCCCAAGTATTCTATCCGAGCTATGGCCTACAAATCAGAAAATATTCAAAAGAAAATTTCTTATACCAATGGCCACAAATTACAAGCATAACAGGTCTGTAACGTGAAACAAAAGTTATAATTGTGGAAACCAACCCAGTATCTATATAACGTACAAAGTCCACATTTTATTCTGACAATTAAGAGTGTTCATTAAAAATAACAGGAAAAACCCCACTTCTCCACAATAAAATCACTGAAGTTTAATTTAGACACTGCACAGATAAGGAACTGCTCTTCAGATGCACATGGACTTTCAAAATCAAATTTATTCTGGCAACGAAACAATAATACCTCTACAAGTCAATACTCCTCTTGGGCTTTTTTTGGAGCAAAGTAAAAATAAAATATGTTGCCAGTAAAAATTTAGTTGTCCTATTTCGGTTTTGAACAGACTTCATAGCATCACAGATGCAAAGCAAATGTACAGCATGCGTGAAAGTGATGAAAACAGAAAGGGGGACAGAAAGGTATAATATGGAACAGAACAGAGATGTAGCCCAAATGGGGCATTACAGAAGAAATGAACTTTAGCTTTGAAACAGTTGAGAATAACAGAATGCTCAAAAATAACAGACAGAAAAATATGAAGGAATGTAGTGGAAGGATACAAATACAGATCAGTTCATACAGTTTGGTCTCATTAATCTGTAAGAGTAATTCAGTGCCATCATATGCTTTCCACCTTGACAAGTTCCTCCCCACCCCCAGCTAAGCCCATAGCTTTGCACTGCTTGCTCATTACCAAGGCCAATGGTAATGCTCATTTCTGCTCAAATTTCAGGAGAGCATCCAAAACTAGAAAACAAAGAGGTGAATAAAGCTTGTGTTTAATAAATTTCATGCAGACAGTAATCAGAATTTTTACTGTCTCAAAAATATTTCTTAAAATCTCAACAGGTGAACAATAAGCAGTCCTTGAAATGGAGCATCATACCACTATATAAAATGAAACAGGATGAAAAGAATGTACTCTCGTATTTACCAGAGATAATTGCATCGAAAATATATTGCAACTGCACCATAAACCCATGTAAAAGAATTATGCCCTTCCAAATGGAGTGGATTAAGTAAACCATCTCTTTCCTGAACTAGGAAACTGAGATAAGGACTCATCTAAATGAAGGTATATGAGTTTGGCTGCCTTTTGTTTACCTAAGTTAGCGTCATCACTAAAGCCATGAAAGCCAGCAAAATAGTTAGGAGCAGAGAGATGCAAAATATAACCTAAATTTACATGTTGGCCTGAAAATATGAGTCTTTTTGGCAGCTTTTACATATTATTAATATGTTATCATTCAATAGCTAAGTAGAATTTCTCAATATAGAGCATTATGTAAACGTGTGATGATTCAGTTTCCATCAGTACCATCCCATGTTGCAATAGACCATGCAATGATAAAAGAAAATGAAGGAAAATGATGATGTGTCTCAAGAATCTTAGTCAAAAATAACTTCTTTCAAACATCCCACCAGTTGCTGAGAAGGCAAAGATGGCTGACTCTTCGCTGAATCACTGCCTTCAAAGGAGGGCAGGAGAGATTTTGGTTCATTCGTGAGTTTTAATTAATGATGTTAATAGTTAATGACCTAGTTTTTGAATACTTCACACCTGGATAAGTGTATATATGGACAGCTACAGACTTACAGGTCTACAAGTCTACAATTACCATACTGAACTAGCTAGTTTGCACTTCATTTTTTGGTTTTGGTGAGATATAGCCTACATTTTTTGAGTTTATATTATTTTTGCAGTAATATGTGCATCCAAAAATGTAGACTGCCCATGAGAGAACACAGGTAGTTTCTAACATACACTTGTAAATGCCAGAAGATACTTTAGGATCAGTAGTGCTACAGTGCTATATAACCAAAGTATGAAAAAAATTATGCTATCTTGGCCCCTGCACAAGGGGGAATACTACTTTTTTCTTTACTACATATATATAAGCTGCAAATATTTCTTTCATATTCCTCTCTCTTTATGGGTCTCTCCTGACTCTTTTCAACACCCACCATTCACCCTTTCATACTTACACCTTCAGGAAAACACTTCTGCAAAAGCAGAACTGCATTTTCTTTAGTAACAGCTATGTTAACTCCCTCAGTACTCTAAAATATACATAATTTTTGTCTTCAATAAATGCATATATAATTCCTCCCACTTCTCACTTGGCACATCATCAATAACTTCCTGCAACTGGCTGCAGGTTTTTTTATGTTTTTATCATCTTTAGAGTCAACAGATGTTGCATAGGCTATAAATCACACAGGTTTTATGTACCTCAGATACTTCATAGAAGAGCAAAGTGAACCTTGTGTTATACAGAGTGTTTCTGTAGACAAGTTGAACAACTGCAAAATTTTAAAACCTCTAGAAATGTATCTTATCTCCTACAGCAAAGCCCTTTTGAAATGTAGAGATCAGCTTACGGCAGAAATCTGCCCAGTCTGGCAGAATTCTTGCCAATTTTTCCAGCAATAACAAAACTTAGCAACAGTACTAAAAAGATGGGCAAGAAAAGAATGTTGTTTGAAAGCCAAACTGAACCTAAGTGTGTTCATATTTCTAACACTTGCATTTCAAGTTAGCCTGCACAGATGCCTGTCTTTTGACCTTTCAACTGAAATAGTATTTAACCATAACACAGACTGATGGCATTTGCCTCTGATGATTCTTTAATACCTTCTATTTTGTACAATTTGGATAATGAAATTGAAAAATAAAGTTTTAAAACCTTTCTCATCCCCTCTACAACATTCACTGCAATTTGATAAAAAAGCTACCTAGATACAAGTTTATAAACTATTACTCTCACCCTTAGCACTTACTGTGATGTTTAGCTGTACCTGCACTAACAAGAACACAAGGAAGCTGAAGGAAATGTCACATCCCTCTCAGCCTACCCCACACGAGCTGCTCCATAGTGTTCACCACAGCCTCCAAACCTGACACATCACACACTCAAATCATTGCTCAGCTACGAACACCAGTGGAAGGGAATTAGAGCAGCCTACCTGCACAGCTGCTCCTCAGACACAGAACAAAAGGCAACAATCGCCTAAAGCACACTCCAGGACTGCCTTTACACAGCTGTGGCACACACCTTTTCTGCTACCTATAAAAGTTCTTTGCCAACATAAATGAACAGTACGATCTACTTCTACTAGTCTGAGATCTTTCATGTACACTGACCACGATTTCCTACAAAAAACACATAATGTTAAAATTAGGAAGCTCATGCACGTATGAAGATTGAAAATTGGATTGAAATTTCACAAAAATGTACTTGTCTTCTCAAAATGACTAAATATCAGTGTAAACAGGAAGTGAAGCCATTGTTTTTATTCTATTACTTTGAAATGGATAAAAATTAAAAGCTAAGTCTTCTCAAATACAGTACTGATGACACATTTGAGTTCTACTATCATTAATGTCACAGAGACACACAACTAAAAATCAGTATCTGTCGTAGCCAAGTTCAAAGTAATGAGCTAAATGCTACAAATATAAATCCCTTTTTTTTTAAAGTTTGCATATCCAAGGAAGCAAACAATAAGTTCAAGCAAGTCTTTCAGTCATTAAAGGCACAAATTGTTAACAGATGGGTGAAAACATTTAATTTAGCAAGTAACTGTTATTAAATAAATAATGCCGATAATTTCTGTGTAGAATTTCATAATTATCTATGAGCCAATTATTGTTACCTACATCTGTCAGCCAATTGTATCTAATAATTAACACAAAAGAGTTGAATGGACAAAAAGAATGTGCTGCTTGAAGAATAAAATACATTTAGCAATTTAATACTTAAAATAAAATTGAGAAAACATATTCATTGTGTACTCATATAATTCTATCATAATTTTTATTACAATTCTAGTTCTAAATAATACTTAGTCTGATAACAGATTTTTCTCAAGCCTTACAGAGCATAATTTGTGAAATTTACTGCTGATAGTTATGAATAATTTCAAGATCAGGAAAGAAACAGAATCTTCTCTAAAATAAACATTAATATTGTTTAAATTAAACACCTTTCCCTTCAGGAGAAAAAAAAAACTAGGGAAAAACCAATTTCTCAACAGCATATACTAAACTTTCTAACAGGAACCCAATAATGAAGAAATTACTACACTGCACCACAATTAAGATTCACATTTTTCCAACATCTAGAAAGTGCATTTTGCCAAGCAAAAACCAAATGAAGAAAAAAAAAAATCAAACACTGAAAATAACTTCAGCAGAAAATTATATTAAGATTATCAAGATCTTCAAAATTCATGTTATTGAAACACTCAAAACTATTTATCACTGAACCACTGAAAATCAAGAAGCAGCAGCAGCAAATAGTCTTGACTGGAAACATAACAACACATGCAATTCTAATATGTAAAACTTGTTACTGTCAAATACGTATCTCTGGGATATCGCAGCAAGCAGTATACAATCTCTATGAACAGATCCTAAGAGATAAGCTGCTAGATGAGCTGTGGTCTTGGCTAGTAGCTTCCAGGACTTGATTCTGCCCTCAGGTTAGCCAAGCTCCTGCCAAGCTTCAAGCTTCTTCCAACACAGGGTGCTGAGCCCAATGCACAGGTAACTCAGAAAGCAGAAGCTCCATGGAGCAACATTTTATGGTTTATCAATATTATGAAATAAAGTATTGTGAGTACTGTTATGTTTGATAACCCTCACTTTCTGCTTCTTTTCCGTTAACTATAAAATAACTCCTGGAACTCATGGAAACATTTAGCAATCACTGCTTCCCATGGCAACTGAAACGCGCACTGCATGGGGCAGCAACTTTGGGTTGTGAACTCTCCATCTAACAGTTTCATTCAATGCTTTTTTGGGCTTGTAATGGAAGAGGGTGACTGTTAATTATGTCCCTTTTCTCCTCCCACAGCATTCCATGTACCTCCATCATAATTGCCCCTCAGCCATTTTAACTCATTTATAGGGGGTGGCCCCTGACAGCTGACTGACCTCTCCACCCTCACCCTATCGCAGGAGCGTTTGCCATGTATTTCTTCATTGCATAATCTTGGGATTAGCAAGCAATGGATTTACCAAACACTACATAACTATGTCTCTGGCACAAGAATCCCAACAGAGAGTTACTGACGGACAGCAGACACACCCCCTAACCGCAGCAGAGCCAGCACAGTGCTGAGCCTAAGCCTGACCCCTCTGGGTACTTAATGACCCTGAACACCATGCAACGAAAGAAGTCCTAAGTTCTACCAACTGAGAAAAACAACAAGTGTGGGACCATTCTATCAAGTAAAACTTTTGATTCACTTAATTGATTTTATGACCTTCTTTTCACTAAGTACGTGAAAAAGGACTTTTTTGTTAGAAAAAAATACACAAGGAAAGCATTGCAAGATGAGCATTTGTAGAAACTTATGAAGTCTTGGGTACTTTGGGTACAGCTGCAAATTACTTCCCGTGTGTAAGACCCTCTTAAAAAAAACCCAAAACATAGGTTAAAATAAAAGAAAAATCAGAAACAGCTAGTCAGGGAAAAGTTAAAAGTCCTAAATTCAGAAGTACATCACACAGAGACAAATGTGAGGCACCTTGCTTTTGTGGCTGGAAATGGCCAGAAAGCAAAGAGCAGTAACAGCTGCTCTAGGATATTGGCTCCCCAAAACCAACCTTCACTAAAGCAGCCAGAGGCACCAGTAACCAGACAGTCTCAGTTAAGTTTGGCTTGACTGCAATGCCCTTTAGAAGAGGAAGCAGTTTGGTTTTGGATGCTTGTATACTTATTGGATTGCTGAAATGGTGAGAAAGTGGGAAACAGAAAGCATCAGAAGGGCCGTCAGGTCTAACTAGTCCAAAAGCATCAGCAAGATATGGCAGCACACTGGAGTCAACACTGGTCAGTCACTCTCGGTACAAAAAGCTTTTTCCAAGGCTTGAGAGCCTAAAATACTGGAAAATTCCAGCTACTGAGGCATCTTAAATGAACACGGCTGTCTCGGTTCTTGCATCACAGAAGACCTGCAGCATGGCAGAATGGACAGAGCTCGGTGACGGCCACTGCAAATTGCTGCTTTCAGCAGCACTCCTCCCACCATGTGAACCCTATTACATCACTACTTCACATCTCTTTCTGTTTTCTGATCCAATTAAAGTCATTGCAAGTAATTAAAGAGGCAGGATTAGCTGACTGCATTTCAGGAGACATTACACAGATCATATTTGTAAATAAAATGGCTTTTTAGGACTGGCTGGAGTAGAGGATCCTGGCAGAGGCTCGTGTTAGCAGTGACCTTTGAGAGGCAGAGCCGCCCATCAGATCGGCAGCCCTGGGTCCTCTTTTGATGGCCAGCACAGCCACCAGCAGGCTGCTGGGACAGCTCCCATGGACCTCAGCTCCTTCACTCTCCGAAAGCAAGCAGTGAAGAAGGAATAAAGCTCTAGGACTACAGGAGTACAAGTACTCCAGATTTAACAGATCGTCCATTTGATTTACACAAATGATCTAACAATGAGAAGTGTAGTCTCTGCAGGGCACTGACTTTTTTTAAAATCCACGTATTTATGCTATCATAAATGAGAATTCAAAATTAACTGCATTTTATAAGACATTTCAGTAACTGCTTGGAAGCAGCTATTGCTTCCTATTTAAAGAAAAGATATATTTTGATTATGTCATATTATGTTATGAAATAATTTCAAAGGGAAAAGCAAGTAAGGCCTATTTGTCACAAATTGGATGAAAACTGGACTTCAAAATGTCAAACCTTCCCAGAAAGCAGCTATCCAAGTTTCATCTAACTCTCCTGAAGATTCATTTTCAACCACAAAGTTAATTATGTTTGATCTGAATTCAGTGAGCAGCATTAGGGATCAAGGCAAATTGCTGGAGTAAGGGGAAATCAGACAGGTCTTCAAAGTCATTCTAGGTAAGACAGAGCACTCCTTAGGAGCATAAGGCTTCAATAATAAAATTTTGTATTTGATAACAGGAAATAGGAAAATAATTTCATTGGCTCATTTAGAGAATGCCAGTTTTCCATCATCTCATATACAAGTAGTGGCTTGTAAGAGGAAAGGAAAATAGAAGAGGGGTTGATGGGTGGGTATTTACAAATAATCACTCAAAGTTCATACGCTACAAGAAATGACAGAAAAATTTTGTATTAAGTCTGTTGCAAGGGTAAAAATAAGTAGAATGGAATTCTCATTTTAGAAATAGAATGAGGTGAAAATGAAATTGAGTATCAAAGGCCCTGCAGCAACTAAGAGGAGGGATGTCCTTCTGATGTGAGGGAGTGACAGAGGGAATAATTTAAAGTTAATACAATACACAAACCACTAAAAGGAAAAACAGGAAAAGAAAAAAAACCTCCTTGGTTCTTGATAAAGCAGAACATTTCAGAATACTTCTCCATGCTTCAAATCTTTGAGGAGTCTAAGATGCATGTTTGCATGTATGTTCTTCATTCTACCTTCACTCTCCAAGTAACCACTCATGCTGCTGTGAGTCTCAGTCTCCCTCACCGTTTGCTCCAAGTAAAACTGGAAAATATGGTGCATAGTCAGGAAAGAGGAAGCAGAACATGGAGAGGGGGAGAGAGGGATCCAACCCCTCTTTCCTTCCCTAGAAAACAACAAAGGGAAGCATCATCAACAATAGACTTAAGAGC
This sequence comes from Gymnorhina tibicen, assembly GCA_013399875.1. Lineage (NCBI taxonomy): Eukaryota > Metazoa > Chordata > Aves > Passeriformes > Artamidae > Gymnorhina > Gymnorhina tibicen. The sequence goes on along the minus strand of VXAZ01001116.1, from coordinate 2,389,864 downwards.
TAAAAACTGAGTCAGTCCTCAAGAAACCATGGCATAGATCTAACTGTTTTAAAATAACATTGGTATGCATGTTTTACTGTGTTTCTCTATTCCTGAACTTCTACAGAACCGTTGTTCTGCACTCCCCAGGTTTTCAGTCCTGAAAATAAATGGGATCTATAAAGTCAGGTTCTCAAACTTTATCATCATAACAACATCTAAAAATGTGGAAATACATAAAAGTAGGATGAGATTTTTCAATCCTACATTGCCATAAGCTAGCAATACAGTCATGGAGGCATAGTACTGACTTTCCCTTTCCAGAGAACATGGGGCAGCTGAGACAGATCTTCAAAGGTATTTTTTGAAAAAACAGGGGCATGGTCTGGGCCTGGTAACAAAGGATGCTATAGTATCCCCACTTTCAAGTGACATGCTTTATGAAGAAAGGTTAAGGAGCTGGTTTTCAGCTACACTTCTCTCACTGCCTCCTCCTGAAAGTGATCGCTGCTGGCTCCCCTCCAGCGAGGGCTTGAGAGGAATCAAATGATTCTCTGGTGAGAACTGCACAGAGAGCCTGCAGGCAGAAGTAAGACAGAGAGCATCTTAATGGGGAAAAAACTGCAGACCAGAGATTTCTCTCATGTAAGGGAAAACATACTGGAGACACTGAAAGGACTTGAGAATTACTGGACACTGGAGGATTAAATTACAGGATTCTCCTATCCCCTTTCACACAGTGAGGACAGGGAAAAAAAGAACCCCAAATCTGCACACACCTTTTATCAGCACTCCAGCAAATCATAGATCCAAAAAACTTTTAAACCTGTCTTGTCAGAAGGATTTTGCTTTGCAAATGTGTTTGGAAATTGATAACTACCTGACTCATCTCCACCACAGAGGAGTTATTTAATTGTCACCTGTTAGCAACAGTGTCCTTTGAACCTGGTTTGAGACTACAGAGCATAACATAAATCTGCCACAGCTTTTTGGCACTTCCTGCCAAGTACTTGCTCATACTCTGCAAAATTATGCAGACTATTAAGCTTACATAAATTTTAAAAGTCTGGGTCTTCCCAAAGAACATGCAGAGGGCAGACTCATAAAAGTTCTTAACAGCAGTGACCAGGACCAAAACAGACAACGAAGAACCGTTAAAACCTCTACCTGAATTCAGGTACAGCAGTGCTGTGCAACTCCTGTACAAGAAAATGTACTGAAATAAAGTCCATGAAAAACAAAGGGTGCTGCGGCACCTTAATAACTCTACAAAAGGTCTCTTGGAAGGAGAGACATAAGCCTTAAGTTTCCCTGCTTCATCATCATAGCTGAGCATTTACAACAAAGGGAAACATAGCTCTTTCTCCATTCAGAAATAAATTTATCAGATAGTCCTATTTCAGTATGAAACAGCACATCAACCCTAACAAACTTTTTCTTTATCTACAGCACAAGGTTCCTAGAAGATTCAAAGGTAGTTACTGTAAGATTTATACTATTAAATATTAATGTAAATAAAATTAGTCAAATATTAATGTAAATATTTCTAAGAACTCTTAGCTTCTAGTTTCAATTTAATTATTTTATAGACTTACTTAATATGTTATTGCTTAATGTGCTTAAAATGTTTTGACTAGTTCCGTCAATTTTGAACAAAGAAAAAAGAGTGCAAATGATTTAAGAAAACTGTTCTTCATCTGGAAACAGTTTTCCAACACACAGTGATAGGTTTTCTGCCCATCTGTTAAACCAGCCCCATCAAATTGTTTTGAGGACAAAAAAGGGGGATAGAAAAAAAAGACTCACAGTATTTATTCATCATGATCCACCCAGTATTTTTCACTAGCTTTGCCTACTAAAGTGTAATGAAGTTGATTCTATAGTCAAGTATTCTTAATACATATTAAGTCCAGCTCTAGATCACAAACTTTTCTTAGTGCACCATCCCAGCAATGAAGTGAAAGGTCTACAGCATTTTTATGCCAAAAAAAGCTTAAGTGTACAAAAGGGCTTCTGCTGGTGCAATGTATCCCACTTCACTCCAGAGTTAACACAGGCTGACTTGGCAAAAATGCATTTACACGATTACGTGTATGCTGAAAGGAGTATCTGGAAGAGCCATGACAGCAAAACTTCTGTAGTGCAGCCCCGACCGAAGCTACGCAGGCACCTCAGCACCAACAGAGCACGAGGCCGGGGTACGTGGCGCGAGGCTCTGCAAGAGGCACCTGCTTGGATTTCCAGCACCCCGAGCAGGCACCACCAGGCACACAGCGAGCTGACAATTAAGAATGATGCTGTCACACAGCACTGCATGGGCTGCTGCTCAGCAGAAGTCTATTATAAGCAAGCTGATCTTCAGCACAGCTCACACTGCAATCAAACTGCTCTGCTGTGAATTAGTATTTCCCCAGTTTTCAGAGTAAACAAGCAAAAACCAAACAAATTAAACAACAAAACCCCCAAACAAACTACTGAACAATACACGACATTTTGAAATAGAGATACTGAGTGTGGGCAACTTTCTCAAGTAGGTCAAATCATTCAACACGGGACACTTGGCTATAGATAGTTGCCTGGTTCTGTAGATGAGCTATTTTTCTCTTAATGGCAGTAACAATACAGATACCCAGTAAATGAACCCAGGATGTTAAAAACAATGTTGCAGCAAGCGAAAATAATTCAAACCCAATTCAAATTGCTCCATTAAATGATTGTATAGGTCTCATAAAATGAAAGAACATTAAATAAGCAGAAAAGATCAATAAGACCAAGAAGCAACTGCATATTGATCAAGGAACAAAACTGCAGGTAATTGTCTGATGCTTCACCCCAATTCACTGCTTCTGCTTATACAGCAGGGCTCCTCTCCATGAATCCCTTACACCCTGTCCCAGCAACTAGACAAACTGCCACTCACTTGTTCATCTCCCATCTTGTAAGTTTTAAAAATAGTGTTAATACTTACATTAGATGTACTATATTTCTACTGGTTTATGACATTAAGCCCTAATTTTAAATTCAAAAAGTAACAATAGGTGCTTGGTGGATGGATGAAGGATGGAACTTTAAGTCAGCTTCTGACAGAAAGGGGATAGTTTGTGCTGTAAAAATGGCTAATGAAGTATAAAGGAGTTTTTAAAATACAGAATAATGAAATAACAGTAAAAATTAAAGGTGTCCAGAGAAAAAAAAACTACTAAAATTTCTTAAACATATTATGTTCACAGAAGACTTCTAGCTCAAATATGAAAACAGTTGGAAGGCTTAAGGACTCTCCAGATCTTGGGTTGGAATAAACTCTACAAAGAGAGAAAACAAAGATTAAACCATTCTTTTACATGGGAAAGCTGCTCTGTCATTGACTTATCATTCCAGTTGCTCAGGGTACGTCTTTTGCTTTTTATCTTTTACTTGATTTTTTAAAATGAAAATGTATTAAAAGCTTGACAGAATTCAAAAGTGTTAACACACTTATGCTTTATCAGACTTGTAACCTTATTTTAAAAAATCAAATGAGTTTATTACCTTTTATTAAACTCTTTCCATTAGTAGTTACAGAAAATCAGTTACAAAGAATGACAGAAAGAATGTGCAAACTTTGCTAGCAAAATGGCTGTGGTCAATTCTTGTCTCAGAGTCCATGCAAAATTAATTACTTTAATTTTCTCATCCCCACTTAGAAAAATGTATTTAAAACCCTAACAGATACCATGGCAATCTCAATCCACAGCATGCAGATCACACCAATAGCTATGTGCAATGTCAAAGGAATGCTATTACAATAGACATAAAGCAAAAATTAATTGGCAAAACTTATTTCCAGGAATACGGCTTGGATTTCTGATAATCCCTTTTACTTGTTATGTCCCATATTCAAAATTGTTCTGTCATAAGCAAATGTACAACTGGTCCAGGTTACGAGTCATTCCATTTACTCTTTCTGAGCTCTGCCATAATGTCAGCTTTCTCCTACCCCTCTTCTGCTGGGTCTTCAGAGACCTCCAGGGAAAAGTAATAATTCAGACATTTACTTGTATATAATATGACCATACTACAGATTTTAAGAAAGGGAAGATACTGGTCTGATACCAGACCCCAAGTCTCTTGTGCTTCAATCCCACATCAGTTTATGCTATCAGTTTTTATTCCAGCTGCCATTGCTCCCCCCCTTCCACATCTCCCAGCCATGTCACTTCTCCCCACCTCTGCACCCACACAAGCATTCTGCTGAAAATGACCCCAGCAGCTTTCAGCCACTGCTCAGCATCAGCTCCTCACTCCTCCAGACACACCTATGCAAGGAACAAGCACCTGTGCACGGCAGAGATGCAAGGAGAAAAGAATCACAGGAGAACAATTTGTATCAGTTAACCAGAGATGGAAGTCGGTCTTTAACCCACTGACTCTAGGAAGCTTCACGTTAAAGCAATAAAAAACCAGAACTCTGTAAAGTTTTGGTTTGTACGGACATCAAGTTTTCACTATCTTACTCAGCAATTAGTATCTATTCTGATTTCTATTTACTCAATAACTCATTGATGCTAATTAGCTAACTCCCACAATATATAAGGAAGTTAATGCACAAATTAGTTGTGGCAAAAATACTCAAAAATTTCAAAGCAGAAATACAAATTCTTTAGAGAACAGAGTTGAGCAGAAAAACAAACTTGGGAAGAAAAAGTGTCAGATTACCTAGTATTAAAACAAGTACCTTCAGTAAGGATAAACTGTGTGTGGGCAAAGTTTTCAAATGGCAATTAGACAAGTTCAGATTATTCAGATAATACTTGTTATCACCTTTTTTCAAATGTTCAATCACTGCCATTCACGAAAGAGCTTAGGTGGATCCTATGTATATTCATAGTAATTCACTTAATTCAGCTATTTGCTCATGTTTTAGAGGAAGAGGGATTGATTACTTGGCATAGGAGAGGGATAATGATAGTGTCTTACAAGCCAGTGAAGAGCGGTGGTCACTAACCCCTGGAGCAGTCCCAGTCTGTAGAGCAATGATCAGCACTCACTCTGCGTCAGGCGAGCCAAGCTCTCACAGCCTGTGCCCAGTCCTACACTTGGCACTGAGGCTTTACTTGCCCTCGTAGCTGTGCAGGTTATTAAATGATCCAAGTGCACAGATCTCATCAGGATTAGGCCTCCTATGCTCCTAACTGCTCCTAAGAAACTATCCAATACTTGTGTATTGATTCCAAGTATTGATCCAGTAAATTTTAGCATGCTGGTTGCAGAGTAGAAACAAAACCCAGCACTATCCCCTTCCCTGGGGAGCTTTTATATTTTACATGTATAGCTTTAGTTTCTCCAAGCAGATAAAAGCCTTTACTAATCAGTAAGGGCTACATTTAGTAAATGTAAACATTACAGATAAGTATTCTGGTGAAATAATCTTCTTAAATTCTATAAAAATATATTATTCAACCAAAGAGGATTCCCTTCTCCACTCCAACTACACATAACTAACACAGGTGACTTTTTTTTTACTCCAGAATTTTATTATGGGGGTGGAAGGGGACAGGGCAAAAGACTTCTATGGAGAACAGGTCAGGACTGGCCATTAAGGTGAGTGCAAAGGCAAGAGAGCACGACAAACATTAGGACATGGCAGAAAGGATGACAAGAACATCAGGTAAATAGCAAGCACCACCACCAAGAAACTGAATATAAAACTTCAAAAATTACAGTAGACGCCCATTATAGAATAATTTTAATGAACTTGCAAAGACTGTATTTCAGACTAATTTAACCAAGGAAAACTAAATGAAATCTCCCTGAAATAAAATAGGCTATACAGATGGAAGTCTAGTACTGTGAGTTTTACCTTTGGGAGTTGCAGCCTGCACAAGATTCTATTCTTTCATTACAAATCTGTTGTGTGGGGGGCGGAGGAGGAGTAACTGTGTTACAGGGATAAAAAGAATAGCACAATTGTTGTAAGAACATCTAGTTTTCTCTATGTATTTCTATCCATCACAATCCATCCTGAACTTCACATCTATTTTTTTCTCATTACCTTACCCTATACTATGTCAGTAAAGAATATTTTAATGCTGGGAGGGAAGCACTCCATAAATGAAAGTCCCTGAACAGGACATCACAAATTCATTAGTGAAGATCAGTAAACAGCGTTCGTTTTAAGAGAACTGAGAAAACAAAGAGAGCTGATCAAGCTCCATCAGGAGAGTGAGGAGGACTGGCAGGAATAGCAGCTGTGCTCGAGCTCAGATTGGATTTGTGTTGGCAGAACTGTGAAATAAAGCCTGCAACATACTGTGCCTTTATAAATCCTGCTTTCCCAATAAAAGGCATCCAAGGAATTTAATGCTTATGTTTTGCCTTCCATAGGCTGTTTTACTTAGGATGGTTTCTACACAACCGGATTTATAAAAGTCCAAGATGCAATTATTTAGAGATGCTGCTCCTTCGAACGGTGCCCTCTAACACATACACTAACACAGCCTCATTCATCTGAGTATCTCCAAGTGCTTCATAAACGCCAATTGAACAGATGCCACGAATCTGAAAAACATTACTGACGGAAAATTTTCTGCTATCTGAATTGGTTACAATAGTACGTTTTATTATGCAGTAGAAAAGGTCAGTGCAAGGAGAAGTACGTATAGTTTAAGCTATATATTTAACAGCATTTTCCCTGTATCAATTTTAATAATACATTTTTCACAGTCAATTATGCAGGAGTCAAGTTCCTCCTTGTAAAGAAAAAAACCCACTAAAAACTAAATAAAAAGACCCAAGAGTTTCTTAGGAAAAAATTTAAAAACAAAAGGTTATGTGACACATACACAAAAACCTAAACTTCAAACAAATACAGAGGTATATGGAAGACGCATCTATTAAAAAAAATCCTTCTTATTTTCAAAAAAATGTGAAAATATACATTTAGGATTACATTTAATGAGAATTTATGCATATTTTGTATCCTGGTCAAATGAAAAAACTTAAGTTGTTTTATTTCATTGAGTCTCTCATTTCTGGGCATAGAATATAAAAAAGGAGGAAAAACCTAAAGAAAGAAAGGATGGAGAAATGTGTAGGAAGATCTCAAAGTACATAAATATAGTGTTGTTCTTTGTGCTCCCATGTAGAAAGTACAAAAGTAGGTCACCTATTATATATTACAGCAGACCGATAGAAACCAACTTCTTCTGACTACCTTGGTAGGGGGAATGCTTTTGAGAATACCATTACATAATACATTGGTGCAACTACCTCAACCTGCTTTAAATAAGTAACATTTCAGAATTTGTGAAACTGATGAACCAAAACTTTCACAGCGCAGACTTTCAAACGTGAAACTGGGGCTAGAAACAGAAGCTCAAGCCTAGAAACTTCAGAATTTCAATGACTTGTTATTTTCTGAGCAAGAATTCAGAGAACTTCTCTAAGAATGGGATCACGGCACTCAAGAATGGGATCACTTGTCTTCTCAAGTGGGATCACTTATGCAGGGAAACTGAGCAGCGTAGCTATTTTCCTTCTACAGGTACGTATACCAGTTCTTTCTTTCATCTACCCTCTTTCTGAACCAACCTCATAACCCTGATTTCTCTGCTACTATAGAACAGTAAACTATTATTTCATAAATCAAGCTTCAGATCAAAAGGAAGAAGAAAGTGTCATTCACTGCAATTCAGAGGCAGGTGAAAGGGCTGCAGTGTAATGTTCCAAGACAGAATTGCCTTTTCTTTGTGCTTTTCTTAGGTTCTGTCTAAGCAAGCTGCCAATTTATTTAATCCATCCACGAATGAAGGTAAAAAGGATTTGTCCAAGACGACACGTAGTTATGAAGCAGAAACTGTAAGACATCTTTGTCTATTGAACTCCCTTCAAGACTAAAAATAAATGTCTCCAGACTTAAAAATGCTCTAATTGATTCAAAATCCAGCCTGGTTTGTTCAGCCTGAGATCCAGATCACTCAGAACTCAATGCATAACTATTCTAACTGCAAATGCGGCATAAGAGTATGACAGAAACTTTAAATAAACATATAGAAAATTCTACCATCCATAAATCTGATTTATTCATACGTTTTGCACTCACCAGTAATAGAATACTTACTTACTTCTAATATTTAGTATTTTACTAGAAAGCCAATATGGTGCTTTACATTTCACCGGAGGTAGATGTGTATGCCTTGGTAATACAGATAGGAGCAGTATTTATTATATTCACAATGGCAGAATTATAATTTTTGTCTCTCATATTACCATGATCAACTACAAAGCAGGTTTTTTGTAATAAGCATCAGCTTAAGGCAGACAGCAGTGAATTCATTCTAGTAATTATGGGAACTAGTGAAAAATATAATTAATATTTTTTAATGTATCAAAGATCATATTTAAATTACAAACAGAAAGGAGAGCGTTACTTCAACACCATTTCTTCAGTCATGCTTACTTTAATGTAAGTTCAAGCAAGGATATCCTAAAAAGAGCCTGAGAATATATAATTTTTCAGATCATTTAAAAACCATGCACAACTATACACAATGGTTTATACTCACAGGTTTCCTTCTTTAAGTATGAGTAAAGTATCACTCTGTAGACACTGATGAAGGACTACAGTCTACGTTTCAAACAAGTTACTATTTAATAAATAATGAAAGAGAAATTTTATGTCAGTTTCATGCACTGTTAATTTTTTCAATCGATTGTAATTGTAAAACGTCCTTTGAGCAGTGGCAGTTTTTTCCTTGCTGCCATTTTCTGCACAAAGGTGATGGGGCACCATGGAGAGTTGTGTATTTTATTATTAGTAGGGGAGAATTACTTAAAACTAGTTTTAGTACATTCTGTTTAAAATCTTGTCTTGAAATTGCAGTATTTGAGTCTACTCAGATTACATTTTTCACAGTAATTTTTCCTCTGGTCTTTAAAGCTATCAATATTTACACAGCCAATGACGCTCAGCTTTAAACAGTTAAGGAAAGGAAAGCACCATATTCAGATGCAATTGCTATAGCACTTTCTCATGGTATTTAAAAAAGCATTTGATGCATGAAGCTTGGAAGCGAAATCAGTTTCCCTACTGCTTTTCATTCATCATGCAAGGCTGCAGTTTGTAAAATTGCTCACAAACCATAGAGACTGTATTTTTTTAATAACTTTTAGAAGATAGCACTTGTCTACAGTTCCCATCTTAAGATCTCACAGCACTTTTGGCTACCATTTTAAGCATTGTTATAAAGGGAAGAAGTTGAATACCAAGTAACTTGTCTGAGAAACAAATTTACACTTAAACCCAGCTACCACACAAGTCCCATGAACAGTTTCTGTTACAACAGAAATAGCATTCTTTGTCTCGTACCTAATACCATAAGATTTTGTCCAATGTTTCATCCATTCACAGCTGATTAATTACTTTTTCCCCAGTTTTTTTTTTTCCCTTTGACTTATTTCTACCCATGAGTAGAAATAGAGAGTTAGGAAATCTGCCAGTGGGAGAAGTGAAGAAAAGAACTTTCTTACACCTTCAACTATATATCTGTAATGTTTTTAAACTTTAGGAACTGGTTTGGTTACACAAAGAAAATCCCAAATCATGAAAAATTTCTTCACTGAAGGGGTGATCAGGCATTGGAACAGGCTGCCCAAGGAGGTGGTAAAATCACAAACCCTGGAAGTGCTCAAGAAACAACCAGACATGGCACTTAGTGCTATGGTTCAGTTGACATGGTGGTGTTTGGTCAAAGGTTGAACTTGATGATCTTGGAGATCCTAGCCAACCTTAACAACTCTATGCTATTATTTCAGATTAAAAATATAAAAGACTACTGGAATGCTATTTCTTCATTTGTACAAAAATCTAAATTTTATCAGAGATTGGTATTTGAAGTAGAGCTGTGTCCGTCTTTTCTCCTTCCCAATGCCCAAACAGATAATAATACTACTTTTGATACTTTTAGGCAGAATAAATGTTGAAAGAAAAGCTTTTGTTAAATGGAAGAGAGGGGAAAAAATTATCTCTATTGTAAAAATTAATAAAACCAGGGTCAAAATGTCCATTCAAACTACAGCTTGAACTGATTTTTCCATTGCCATTGCAGCAGGCCCATCCTTGGAAAAAAGGTTATTTTGGAAAGCCTCTGGGCTAAGGGTACATTTCCTCAAATTCAGCACTCTTTCTTGGTACCTTTTTGGAAGCAGGATTCCACTCTGGAGAATGCACTATGCATTGGAGAACCTCCATGTGAAGAACTCAACAATTACACTGTTTCTGTTGCCAGAAAGAGTGTAAATCGTAGCACTTCTAAGAATCAAGTCATTTTTATAACCATTATGTACTTTTTATATACATCCACACATTCATACAAAATACAACTATGCTACATCTATCACAGGAGTTACAGAATAACTACTCTGTACACAGTGTTCAGCTGAACACGTCAGGCTCACAAGGGAGCACTGCTTGTCGGTGGCAGTGGTGACAGCAGTTTTAATCAATTCAAGCAATCCCAGATTTCCTCAAGAGCAACAAGAGGTGTCTTGTGCCAGCTGGGTCAGCACCCCAAAACCCCAGGTTTGGTAGAGGACCCGGAACAGTGCTGAGAATGCTTGGGTGGTGGACACAGCAGGCATTTTGAGCAGCCCTGTATTTATCAGCTAAACTGAACAGCAAAGAGTTAGGTATTGTAATTAAAACTATTTGGATATGACTTTCTTCTCACAGAAGAAGCATAACAGAATTTTCTCATTTAAAGTCCAAATATCATTCAAATATCAAAACAAATAAATAAATCACTAACTCAGTAGGAATTCAAAAGCCAAAAGGCAGTTAAAGAAATAAATTTTGTTGTTCAGAGGGTAAAACAATAGCTGCCTGGCTGCTTTCCTGAGCCTCTGTCAAAGAACAGGCTGACCTAATCTGTGACCTGCTCACACTGTTCACTGCTTTGGTATCTAACAAGCACTTACTAGATAATAGTAATCAGTGGAAATTGGAAGCTATACAGTAATCTGTGAATGTGTAATATTTGTCAAAAGAGAAACCAGCATCTTGCAATATATTGCAGGTGCTAAAATTACTTAAAAGCTCAAGCTATAAAACTAAGCAACATTTACATTTATTTCTATCTGCTACTATTATTCCACTACGTCAGTAACCAGTAATGCTATCCTAGAGTAGAATATTGCTGCCAATTTTACAAGCAAAAAAATAAAAATAGGTTTTGCCAGAATTAAAACTGCACTTCTTTCCATTTATTTATTCATTCATTCAACAGATGCATTAGCCAAGACTCTGCATAAAACCAGAATATTAAATTATATCAGCTGGATGTATTTCTAAAAAGAAACTAAAAAATTAAAAAGGTTAGTAATTTGGTGAATTCATTTCTTCAGTATCTACATCTAGCAGCTCTCAGCAATCTGCAAACATACTTTGAAAATATAGATGCTTTCAGCCAAGCACAGAAAGAAAAAAATAAACTTTGCATCGTAATCACAGATTTAAACAAAGATTTAAAATTACAGATTAGCAATTTTATGTGGACTCTCTACAGTCCACAGTTCCCTCTGCAGCTGCTGGTTCATGGAATTTTTGGGATCAATCCCATTTCCATTCTCATTTCTTTGTGTTGTGGATCAAATCTACTGAAGGCAATTTTGTGCCCAGCTGATCAGAGGCAATCATACCCAATGGAATTATATTGTAGTACCAAAGTGAAGAAATATTGATATTGCTGAAGAATTTTTTCAAAACCCCCAAAACTTAAAGCAAGGTTTACAAGTCAAGCTCTTCGCAGTTTCATACAAAAGCGACCATGAAATTCAACACTCAACATTCTCTATTTATAGCAAAAGATCATTAAGAAAATGAAGAAAGCCTATATAAATAAATCTGAAGAGCAGCTCAGTCACCCTTGGAGCAATTCTCACAACTTCCCTGTCCTTGTGTGTGACTCCTTTAGTTCTCATCAAATATTCATGCGAATAACTCCATGCCTGGCTCATCCTCAATAGACGTCTTTTCTTCTTCCTTCTGCCACATCACACACACACGTAAGGTGGCACTGGGAAGGATAAGAGAAGGGGAAATGCACCAGTACAAGGCACCTAGTATATTAATGACAATTTCTTTTCAGTATGGCCCAACCCAAAGTACCTCATATAAAAACATTATATCCAGTTTGTTCTACTCATAATATCGATTTGTTTAACTGTTGTTAAACTGCATGGTACTGCTTGCTTATATGTTTTATTTATGAAGCATCTTTACACTTAATTTAACTTCCTAGTTTATGTTGGAAGCAACAACTTCTCAATGTCAAATTCCAGGTGAAATACCCTCCAAACATGGTTTGCATTTTTGCCTGTGTTTAATAATCTTCTACGCATGCTGCAAGGCCTGTTTCTCTTAGAGATGGGGGGGGTATTTAATTTTGAAAAGCTGGATGATGAAGTAGAGAGTACTATAGTGTTTCATCAATAAATTTTTTAAAATCTCATTAATTATTTCCATCTTCTGAAGGTTTGTTTTGCTCCCGCACCCCTCTTCCAATGCAGTTGAGGGTTTAAAGCAACTTAGACGTAAGTTAGTGCAAGAAATAATTTATATTCTAACTTCACCAATACATTACTTTACTTTAGAAAAAAATAAATTTATGTCTTGAGAGATAGATACGTGAACTATTTTTTCCACTCAAACCTCAATTCTCTCCTTATTACTCCAAAGCATTGCCTTGGTTTAACTTTGTCAAATCTAGTTAGATATTAAAAGCTGTGCTTAAAGATCTGCAAAGAGAATAAATGTGGAAAATTTCTACAGTCCACGCATTCTTCAAAAAGAAACAGATCTTGTATTATAGAGACTGGACAGATTAATGAAATACAGACAGACTTTCCAGATCTGCACTAGGCATCTAGGACATAACCGAACTGTTCTTCTACAAAACAGAATAATGTGAACAGAAACTATGAAGCAGATACAGGATGCTCAGGCATTGTGGTCATGGACATCTCACAAGAAGCTAAAATCCTTAGTTTAAGTGTTAATCCACACTATCTCTAACTATCTCTAACTAACTCTAACTGTCCATATAAATTTGCTCTAGGTTAAGGGTACTGAATACAAACTAAAACTCTGTGTCTAGTATCAATCTTTATTGCCCCAAAGTACACTGTAATAGCTGTTTTGCCTACAGGCTTCAAGATTACTGAGAGTGGCTCTTACACTCCCACAAACGCTATCATCACAGCCTGTAACATTTATCGAGGTATGCACTTAACTGACAGTCCAAAGAGCCCCTGAGTCTCATACATACAGATGCACTCAAACACCAGTGGAAAATCCCTGCTGAAGTATTCAACACTAGATCTGTATTGCTTATTGTGATAATGCCAGCTTAAAGATTTCAGAGTGGGAGTATTAAACAGGGTATTAGCAAGAGTCCAATAAATAGGTAGATGCCTAGAATTTTTTGATGGTGGCAAACAAAATCAGTTTCTGAAGAATATATAAAAAATTTGCAGGGAAAAAAACAACTGCCCTAGGGGGAACAGAAAGCGCTGTCTGAGTTTTTCTATTCCTTTATCAGCAAGGCAGCAGAAAAGGTATTACAACATAAAGCAACTTCAAAGAAAAACATTTCGAGCCTAACCACCAGCAAGCTTAAAATAGTAACCACTTTCAAAGGGCAGGCTCTCCTTTCCTTTCATTCTTTCCTCGCATTAAAACTAATTTGCTTGATTAATAAGATAAAATAATGTTCTCCATATCCAGCTGTCTCTCAGGGGGAACCATTTCTCTCTGGGCACCATATCTACTGTGGAAAGAATGAGAACTAGAAAAGCCCTCTACTTGTGTCAGAATGGCAATTTCTCTTTTAGAAAGACAGCATGGTAACAGGCAGTCAGTACGTAATAACTCACATGGTTTTCCTGTTGATGGGTTGCTGCTGTTGCTATTCTCCGTCTTCCACATTTCCTCCAGGAGCTCCTAACCCAAGGTATCAATTTGCAGAGCTGCTAGCCTACCTAGTAATAGTGAAGCTTCTCATTTTGAAAGGTACCAGAAATAATGCACGTAACATTTTTCCTCTTTCCTACTCCAACTACACTTCATAGCTCCTATCACTGCAACTCATACTACCTATATGTTTTAACTGATTATGTAGATCATCAGTGAAGGCTGCTGAAGAATTTGACAAGCTTTTTCTGCATAAACTTGTATTTACTCATCATCCATCAGTGTAACAAAAACGTCTTGAACAACCGCTTTAAATTTCTCAACATTTTATTAGTAAAATAAAACTTAGGCTTCAAGCCTAATGACTGCAAAGCCAGCTCCAGACATCAACCATATACAAAGCAAAACAGTATTCCCTTCCTCAGACATACCAGTGACACCACTGCTCTCAGCCTTCTCCCAAAAAACAGCAAATGAAAGCATTTTTCATACAAGCTGTGGTTTGCTTCACTATTACAGTAAGTGATTTCAAAGACAACAATTATGCAGTGAGGTTAAAAATACTTTAGAAGATGGAAAAAAACTGAAACTATGGTTTAGGCACAAAAATCCTTGATATTTGAAAGCTTCACAGACAAAATTAGTTCTTCATATGCATGCATGTGCATGCATTTTAACGCAGTTTAGGTATTTATTTTAGATTCTACAGCTACAATATACACGTTTTAAAAAAACCCCAGAAAATATGAAGGGGTTTATATTTCTCTTTCATTTATCCACTTAAGAAAGTAAGAGATGTTTTTCAATAATCAATAAAAAAATTAAACTATATTATGGATACAAATTATGAAAATGAATGAACCCAAACAACAGAGGAAGAAAGAAAATAAACTGAATATGATACCAACACAAATCTAAATTTAGATCAACATGCACATCAATCAAATATTTTTTTTAACAGAGGAAATGTGAAGCCAACACACTGCACTTAGCTCAATTTCCATATTATTATGCATTTATCATTATAGCTTATTACTTTTAAACTGCTCTCACATGTCTTTTTATGGCACTACATAAACAGATTTTCTCTCAGTTTCCCTGAACAACCTTGTAAAAACAACTGAAGAACCAAGGTGGCAAGCAGGAGACAACAGAGTAATTCATTGTTTAAAAAATCAGACAAGAAAACATACTGCACATAATTTCTCAGATTCCGAGAACCTAATTTGTGGAATATTACCACTGTCAGACTGATGTGGACAGCTTCCTACATTTGAACTGAACACAGACATGGTCTTAACTGCTTATATCACTCATTCACAACAAGGGGGAGAATCTAACTACTCTCCTTAGGTTTTATTTTGTTGTCTGAAGAAGGCAAAGTATGCTCCTGTCACATGCAGAGTTACTGTGTGTGGTCACTGAACTTTGATTTTAAGGGTAGTAAGCCTACTGGATCCTTTTCACACACTTTCTTTAGTGCTTCCAAACCAAGTCAGCCCAGCGGCTACCTGAGCGAGACTGACACATAAGTCACCCTGGTGGTAACCCTTACACTGTGGGTGATCTTAACAAAATTAAAGGGACATGACAGGCGATAGCTATTCATGTTGTGTTCACTCTTCACTTACAGGGCAATCAAGATCCTAAGATTTGTCTCTTAATTTCAGCTAGAAGAATGCTCGCTACTAGGCACACCACGTGAACACTTTGTCTTAAGTAAGAGACAATGGTACCACCTTCCTAGTTTGCAAAATTACTAGAAACAAAGTCTATCAAAGATCTCTGATGAATAAATAACTCTAGAGAAAATCTTCCCATTTTCTCATTTTGTTTCAAATTAGCAATTCCACTTAAAGGATATTACAGCAGGAAAGTGTGTAACCAAACTCCTGCATCAGGGGATGCTAACAGGGCACCTAGTGCTGCTACTGCTGCTGCCCACCCCGCGTACCTAGCTAGGCATGACTTTCACAACAAGGATATCTGACGGAGAATCCTGAACCAGATCCTAAAGTTTAAACCCTGCATGTTAAGTTCAGCTGCTTCCCAATCCAATGCAACATAATCAGCCACGCAGAACACTTCCAGACAGGTTTCCACTGAGACTGCTGTGCGATGCATGAGCACAGAGCTGCCAGGAGCTGGGACTTGGAGGTGCTGAGCAACACAGCCACCCAGCAGCAGGGAACAGCACTGAAAACTTCTTCCAACATACAAAATACCTTCATGAAAGAAAGATAAACAATCGCATGGGACTTCAAACCACAAGGCAGTATTTCCTCATTCTACAGCCACACAACATCGGGACTCCATCTCTAGCACATTTCAGCTACTGTGCTAAACCACTTTGCAACTTTGGGAATGAACGTTCGTTCAGGCGCGCTTTCACAAGGCTCACACAAGACGAGCAGGTGGCTTTTTTATTTGTATGTTCAGAGCAATACAAAAGATAGGATGTCAGAAAGCCAAAAGCCTTTCCATAATAATGCAAATCCTCACTAAAATTCAGTAACAATTACCAACTTAGAACTAAGAATATTTTACAAAAGCAGAAACCTCTCAAGTTCTCAGAACAGTCAAAGCACAATTTTAATGAAGGAGAAACTAAATTCACAGCAATATTACAATTTTTAAAGAAAACTGAAAAAATTTCTTGACATTTATAGTCACTAATTAAACTTTTGCCAAAAAACACTACAACATACATCACCACTCATTACGAACGTTTATGCTAGAGAACAAAGCACCTCAATGGAGAAAAGTTGGAGTCAGACTCATGTTATTTAAATTACTATTAAATTTACCAGCCATACGTCCCTCCTGAGCATAACTGATACTGTTTTTTTGGTTTTTTTTTTCTTTCCACTAAAATGCTAAAATAATTATGCAATACTGTACTAATAGGACCATGATTTAGCTGCACCACTTAACCGAATTTATTGTTATGATACAATGAGGATGCCTTCCCTACATATGAGTGATAGCCAGCACTGGTTTTGAAATTCTTCACTGGTACCACCTCATGGTGGAAAACTAAAACAAGATACATTTTTGGTATTAATATCTAAAGGACATTCTCTAACTTACACATTTCCTCATGAGTACAGAACCTTCCAATGCTGAAAAAGTTGTTTTAACATGGAATACTACTGAACAAATAACCTATGCCTAACAATTATACAAACTCAAATGAATCTTATAAGAAATTCTTATTCTATGGCAAAAGTAGTTAATTTTTCTGTACTTCAGCTGCTATGCTATCATTAACTCTGCATCTTGAAAATTTATATATACACATTATATATAAAATATATAAACATGTAAAATATATATACTATTATATTATACATAACATTTACATATAATCTATTTTATGTCTATTTAAAAATACTTGTCTTTGTGTTGCTTCCAAAGGTCTTCATCTTTGCAAATACAAGAGGAAGCACAGTGAAACAACATATAATTATTATGGAAAATCCAGATTTTTCCAGGGATGTAATTCTACAGTGGCGGAACCAAGATCAACAATGTCCCATGTGCGGGACTGTTTTCTGTCAAGGGAAACATGAATGTTAGAAAAGTGGAAAAAAAAAACACAAAACCCAACCCAAATAACTAATTATAAAAATAACAAAACAAAGGAAGTTGTATGGCCATCAAAAATAAGGGAGAAGAGAATATAAACTTTAAGGGTAAGACACTGAATGGAAAATTAATTTTTTGGATGTCAGTCCTTGCTGCAGAAAAGGAATAATAGCCTTGGAACAGTTCTCTATAGATTAAAGAAATGAGAATAAAGTACTTGAGCAAAAAGAAAAAAAGACCATGTTACCATCTGAGTTAGAATGGTACTTATCTACAAATTTTGAAAGAATTTTTGTCATCTATTCAGCATATCACTCTTAAATAATAATAAAAACCTTTATGACTAGATCTTGTGTATGGGTCAGGAGTCAAGATTTACATAAAAGCATGCTGCAGCATGATCCAGATCAGCAAGCCACAATTTCAGTAGCAGGTAAAGCAGAACACATTTACAAATTCAGCATAACAAGGGCACATCAGTACAACTCCCAAACCCAAAAAGCTATTATCTACTGCTTATTTTTCCTTGATACTATAGAAGTTACTGTATTTTCAACAACATTCTAACAAAGTTCTTTGCAACTGACTATTGAAGAAATCGAGATACAACAAGGTAAGAAACAATTTTAGATATGGATAACAAGCTCCTGGAACAGATACAAATCATCAAATATTCAGAACAGCTAAGTTAGAATTGGGCATCACACTTCTCAGAGTAGGTAAATGAAAGGTAAAGACGATCTATCTAGCTGGAATTGTGCAGATGCACCATATAAATAATGCTGAACAACAACCCCAGGGCCGGATGTCCAAAATCACCCAATATTCATTTTCTAAAGCAATTTGAGCTGTAAAGACACTATCTGGCACTAAAAAATTTGTATGACTTAGGATCTCAAGTCTCTAGCAAATATGAAAACAGATTACATTTTTAGACCCAGAAGCAGTAAAACTCTAAATAGTCACTAAATGAGCAGCAAGATTCAGACTAGGAAACAAGATGTGCAGTACAAAGGAAGAAAGTGTTGCTGAAGCATTCAGGATGAAAAAAAGAATAATGCAGAGAACAAGGGCAGACACAGTCTCCCAAATGTGCCAATAAAGATCTTCATGAAGATCCATGACACCTGGATATTAAAATAGTCTGCAGTAGGTTTATGTAAAGTTAAACCCTAAAACACATTAAAAGAATGCTAAAGTTCCAAAATCAAGGACTCTGATAGAGAAACATTAGAATTGGGTACTTCATTTGGCCCTGCTAGACCTTGTAAGTCTAACGAGTCTTTTTAAACAAACTAAGCTTATTTAAAACACTGCAGTTCAAGAAACTGCATTCAGGGTGATCTTATCAACTCAACAGCAGAGTTTTGACCTTCAGATCTAGAGATGACCTACCACCATTTGGGAATGCAGTAACAGTCAATGCTGGGACATTACTTCCTCTGTGTAGAAAGCAAGACAGTATATAAAAGACCAAAGAGGACCAAGAAATACACTACAACTTGAAAATTTCTGGACTTCCTGCTCCCAGCAAAACAGAAAAACATATTCTCACATGCAGTTATGCCTCCTGAACTGAATTTAGAAGTACTACAGGGGTGTATGTTATGGCAGTTGCAATTATCTCTATCCCTGTGCACCCAGTGTCTCTTTACATGCACATGCCTCTACTGCCTTATGCTCCACTCTGCTTCAAGCTCCTGCCTCTCCGCATTTCTTCTTCCCTCACATCAGACCCAGCAGCCTCAACCCTTCACAGCCTATTCTCTGTTACCATCTGGATCTGCCTCTCCCCTTGTGTTGCCATTCTCAAACCTAAGACCCTTCACCATCAGTCTCCTGGTTTAGGACTCCTGCTGTTTCCTGATACTTCTACTTTCTCATTACCTTTTCATCCCACTTTTCACTACCCTAAAAGCCAAAATACCAGTCAAATTCTTTCTCCCATTCTGTACTGATATAGAAACAGGTATAAGAACAGCACATTTTCTGTTTATGCTGGGTCCCTGCACATGGCTCTTTTTGCCCACTCTTCCCTATCTACCCTTTGAGGATGATGTCATCTGTTCACACCATCTTAACTAGCATCTGCACAGCAATGGCTTATAAGCATGTCTATCCATCCACCTACTCCTGATTGCCTCCATATGGTACTGCTTCTTTTCCTGATTTTCTCTCCAGAAACTTAAGCTTAATATATGTTCACAACTCAGCTCCTTATCATTCCTTTCAAACACTTTTTGCAGATAAAACTTCTGCCAATATCACCTCCTGTCATATAGGTAATCTTTTGTGACCCCTTCGCCTGCATTTGAACCATACATTCATGGTATATCCAAAATCCTGCTACAATCTTCCTCCGTGTGTACATCTTTTTCTAACAGTACAGCTCATCCAATACCTCCATCTTTGTTCAGGCACACATTGAAGAATTAGAAAGGGAGATGGAGATTCATCTGTTTAAATTTAGACAGGCTTCCTTACTTATCCTTAGTCATACTGAAAGTGAAGCAAGTAAATCTCTTTAATATATTAGTATTTGTGCTTTCATTTCAGGAATCCTCTTTATCACATCACCCTTAAGAGCTGTGCTGGTATCACTGGTTTCAAGCTCTTGGGAGGCAGACGATACAGAGACAGCTCAAAGGGCTCAATCAGCTGCTACTCAGCATAGCCAGCTGGTACCTGCTGATCTCTGTTCAAAGTTTCTGCAATCTTTATTTACATAGTTTCTGAATGGGAAAGAGTGTGGAACAGGAAGCACGCTAGATGGGTATGAAGCCATTTTAAAAAATAAATAAAGAATGCTGTTACCTAAAGATAAATAATATATTGGATGTCTGGCTGAAAGAAGAATTAAAGAGAAAAAATAAAGACATCTGAGTTACACAACTGCATTTTGTATTTGCATTAATAACCTAAAAACAGAGGACCTCATCAAAATTTGACCCAAACTACCATCTTAACACACTTATGTAAGAACTCTACTTCAACATTTAGTACTTTATCACACTTTACAAAAGAAGTCTTAAAAATCTTTTAAATCACAGTGAAAAAAAATCCCCACACTCATTTGAGATTAAAAACTACCTATAGGACATTTTATACTCATGTATTCTTAAACTATTTGTTTCAGCAAACCAATTTTTAAAATAGTATTTTGGGGTTTATACTGAATTTATTTCCAGCACCACTACCAATTAAAACAGATATTGTGCGACACTTCTCATTATGTGATTATGAGCATTGCTTATACTGATAGAACAGATTCAGAAATAAGTTACGAAACAAAAAGTGAAAACGAAGACATCCCTTGTAAAGTGAAGGTCAAGAACATCATGCAAGAAAGACATCCTTACAAAAACCTGTCAAGTCTCTAGCAAAATTCATGTGGAATGTACAAGTTTTTTTAGAAGTTTACATTTCAACAAAATTAATAACCTCCACAACTATACATACATTGTACATAGTGATGGACCCTAAAAATAATTTTTTTCTGATCATGAATCAACCAAATTATCACGTCTGAATGATTATCAGGGTCTGAATAATCTCTGTGCATCCTAGCATAAATTTTCCTAATATACATGTGAGTACCAAGTTGTCCTGAATACAACTTATTGCTACAAGACCTAGATGACCACTTGCATGTAAACATGTACGGTGAAATTCAGCATGGCTTATAGAGGCAGTATTATTTCAGAATGTTCTTAGGACAAGAAAAACCAACCAACCGAAACAAACAAACAAACAAAAATCAAACAAAACCCCCAAACACTTAAAAGGCTCAGAAATGGAAAGTAGGCAAATTCAAATATAGATTGTTGGAAGCTTTTTAAGTAATAAACCTTTAATCCCTTTTTTTTTCTCAGTGCCATGTGGTTTCCAGCGTACACAAAGTAAAAGAGTGAAAAGGTAAAAATAAAACAGGCATACCCCTAATATATTCCAGAATTCATAAATCATTTGTAAATTTAGTCCTTTTATAAAAGAATCCTTATATAAATCGGGGGGAGGGAGGGCATCAATCCCATATATGAAGCACAATTTAAGCCCAACATCACTGACCAATCAAAATTAGTGAATGCACTGCATCTCTCTGCAGTGAGGAGAAGCGACAAGGTAGGCTGTCATTCTGCAAAAGCTGCCCATCGCAAGCCTTCCTCTCAGAAGCCCTGCTCTTCTTTTTTAGAAAGCCTGAATCTCAGTGGTGTCTCTGGAGACAAGAAGCCTTCAGTATGTTAAATTACTTTCATTATGTATTTTCAGATGCTTATTGATTCTACCGTAGGAAGAGTGGGAGACTGCAGCAGCCTGTAAACCAGAACTAAAGCAATTGTATACATTAGCAGTATGCTGAAACAATGGCACAGTACAGGCACAAATTTTCAGTAAGGTCATTTTTTGAAGATATGCTTATTACCCTCTTTCCCTTCTACTCTGCTAACAAGTGAACAAAATGAATCCCTCCAACCTGGAACTGCTTCACCTGCATCAAGAATTTACCAAATCTTTAGTGGAGGTAAGACCTGTTCCTTATTATGATATGCAGAATAAGCAACATTAAACCAAATTAAAAATTAGAGAAAAAAAGACAAGAGATCAGATTCAACTTATATTAAGCAGTAATATATTGTTATATTTAAGACCAGGAAATATTTAAATGCTATTTCCCCTTCCCCATTAAAAATATAATGATAGAAAAATGTTATTCTGTATGAAAGTCTTATAGAATATTAAGAACCTGTTTTGTTCCTACAATATGAAGACAGTACAGTTTAAGCTCATACAGTATTGGGGAAAACAACCACATAAAGCAACTGGGAATATGCTTTTCCTCCCTCAGCAGTATTTCCAAATATTGGCAGTTAAATATGTTTCAGATTTATTCAATTACTCTTCGAAGGATCAGATAGTCTGTAATTAGTGTATACTTATTGCTTTATGAAGGTTGGCTAATATGACTAATCTCTGATTGCTCAAGAAATCCCCCTTTTTTGTTGTTTTTTTAAAACTTATTTCTTTCGTTATCGTGTACATTCAAGCCATTTATTAAAAGCATGGATTTGCTAAACATTCATTTCAAGAAAGGAAATCACACCAGTGTTAAACAAATTAAACAAAAGCATATTTTCTAAAAGGCTCATTAACTCTGTTCAGTTTCTCATTAAAAGACACGAGAGTTGTATGTATAAACTACCTGCTCACCAGAGCTATAAAACTACATTCTCTAGCTTTAGTCACAGACACTCTACATCCAACAGTTATTGCTTCTAGCCAGAATTTTTTGTAACCTGCACTATCTGAAGAACAGGAAACTTGTCCAAAAAACCTAAATTCATAAGCTTCATGTAAGCTGACAGAAGAATATGATTTTAATGGCAAATAGAGAGCAGGCTAACTGATTTTCTATGTAATCTATAAGGTCCAATTTTAGAGATCCTTTATTCATGAAATAAGTGATATTAAAAATATATATTCTTGCATTATTTTATTTTTGAAATTATAAGCCCTACTTTTAACCTTTTTTTTCCTCCCCTTCACAAGGGCATGCAGCAACTAATTCAGTTTTACAACTGACAATATGAAGAATGCAGTTGACCGGGTATCTTTGTAGCTGTATGACCTACGAGCAGCAGGATGCATCTCTAAAATGTATTCTTAAGACATAAAGGAATTAAAAACAAAACATGGAACACACTTGCATTACCATTTACGTGCATGACACTTCAACAATATACATGGAAGACTAACACATCTGCTCAGATTTTCATTAAAAGAAGAGTGCAATGATTGACTCTTAAAATGGTGAGCATTTCTTAAAGAGGGATTTATAATTTAAAACCAGAATTGTGGAAACTACTGATGCATGAAGAGACAATGAAACATGAAATCCCAAAAGGAGAATATGCATACTTCACCAGCAAGCTGAATAAAGGTTTAACCAAGCTTTTTCTATACTACTCATTAAATAACTTACTTGTCATAATGACTAATGGATATTTTTCTCTCAATTTTATGATGCTATGTATTCTCCTTAAATCAAAATAAACCAAATTAGGTAACCCACGGTTACTCTCAAAGCACATGAACTGGATTTTATGATGTATAGCAACTTCTTTCACTAAGCCATCACTCAAAAGTAATGAGCAGGAATATTACAGAAAGAAATACGCAACCATAAACTAAAGGATGTCTACACACACTCTGAAAACAGAGATCAGAAATTATTTTTCTTTAAACCTGGAAAATAAAAACAGGCTTCTACAAAATGCAACAGGGGAAGGAAATTAACATCACTTAAAAGAAGGTTTATTTGTTATTGCTGGCTTGAAACTCAGAACAGACACACAGAATATGCCCTGGTCTGTAGAAGTATCTGAGGCAATTAAGAAGTCCCCATGTTTAAAAAGATTTTTTTGCTGCTGAACTGCAGGAACAAAAAAAAGGAAAACAAAACTACCTGCAAGAAATGCAATAAGAGCTCAGCTACCACTTGATTTCCAGGTTACAGTGCGTGTCAAAAATCTCTGAGTGACACCATGTATGAGTGTGTGCCAAGCTGCCGCCACGCTGTGCCAGGCCCCTGAGGCACAGGGAACAGGTAGGTGCCCGGCGCGGCCCGCGCGGCGCTGGGTGACCGAGCCGCTGCCCTCACGGCTCTGCCTCCCCGCACCCGAACCCAGGCAGTGCAACAAGGAGGCGATGTTCGATCTGTTCGTGATGACCTAACACATCTGAGGTTTTCTGTGTTCACAGAATCTCAGCTGCTATACTGTTAGGGTGAGACTGCCATTTGTCTTAGCAGATCTGCTTTTGATTTCTTCCTGGCTTTTGCTAATACAAAAGAACTTCATTTATGCAGCAATGCATTTGGAATGGTTTCTTGAAATCCATTCACAGCCAGGACAGCATACAAGAGGAGATCATACTCCTGAGGGTTAATGTAAGACGGATAGAGGTTGCCTAAATTAGAAATGAAGCAAAGCTTTTGAAATATTTCTCGTTTCATTTCACACCTGAGAGTAATACGTTCTAATTTACATCTTTTTTATTTAAGAGGCACATGTGAAATAACTGTTGAAGAATACCAAGAATTTTCATCATACAATTTGCAATTAATAGTATTGTTCAATTGAAGCTTTTCAGAACTGCAGATGAAATTCATTTGCATACTGTATCCCAAGTGTGCTTAATTCATACTTTCATTTTAAAAGAGCTCAATTTTGTTCACCTTAGTGCTATCCATTTTAATGTATTCAGAATAGAACACAGGTTGACATTCAAACTTATTTTCAAGCCAAATATGTCCCCTCTTAAATTTAAAGCTACCTAAAAAAAAAACCCCTTCCAGTATCATAACAAGAAATTGAATAACCTCTCTTTTATTTATTCAATCAATTACAAACTCAAGAGCTGGCTGACAATATAAATAATACAAACACCAGGTATTACATGCGGATGCTATATTTAAAACTTACTGGCATGTGTAAAACTAAGCAGATGAGACACAAAATAAAAAATCTGCTAGATGAAATAAATACTTTTTCGATCCTTACTTATTCCTAAGAGAAACATGCTAGTATGTAAATCTGTTGGGTTTAACTGCAGTTTGGAAAAAAAAAACCAAACCAAAAAACCAAAACCAAACCCGAAAGAGACAATTTTCTTTTAAAGTATTATTTTCTAAAATTATTCCCTTAAATCAATTCTGGAATAAAATTAAATACTCTTCCATTCCACTTAGGCACTGATTTCTTAAGAAATTGAATACTCAAATCAGAAAAAGGAAATGTAGTATTTTATAATAAACTCAATTTCCCAAACCCACATAAGTTTTGCATTTGAAATTATATATACTTTTATATATATATATACTATATATGTTGTAGTGGCAAGCATCATACACATAGATGCATAAAAGATAAAAATGAACAGAAGGTTTAAACTCTATAAAAATCTGGTGAATTACAGAACATCACATTTCGGTCCACAACACTACTGTAAACCTCAAAAGAAAGAAGTGGATAAACTGGCATAAATAATTTAAACATTCTTTTTATGATACATAAGCAACAGTGCTCCATGTTCCTTTCTTTTTCCACAAGAGCTTTTAAAAATTACCTTGATCACTAATTTGTTAATACTTAACAACATTCTTCTAAAATGACCCTCAAAGCAATACAAAGGCTATGCACAAAGTATGGTTTATTCAACAAATGAGCCCTTTGTGAAAAACCACATCACTATAAACAAAGGCTTGCCTCCCTAAGTAGAAGCTTTTCACTATTTTTTCTTTTTTCAAGCAAATCCTGCTTTCTTTTAAAAAGGAAAGACCTTATTCTAGATCTTCAGGCTTTTGAGTCCATGCCAATTAAAGCTCTAAACATACTGTAAATGAAGAGTTTGGTAAGAATGTTGCTTTTCCTCCCTCCTCCTTCCCCAGCATTTATCTATACTAAGTGCTAAAAAAAGAAATCAAATAGTTCCATATTTTATTTCACCTTTCAGGAGAAAAACCAGCTGCAACAAAAGAATGTGTTTCTCCCCCATTCTGGAAGTCAACATGCAGTCTGAATCTAACATTACAGTCCGAGATGCCATTGATGACATCGATACCAACATGTACCAACCACTGTCATATCCATTAAGTTTTCAAGTTTCTCTCACTGGATTTTTGATGTTAGAAATTGTTTTGGGACTTGGCAGCAACCTCACTGTGCTGGTACTTTACTGTATGAAATCCAACTTAATCAATTCTGTCAGTAACATAATTACAATGAACCTTCATGTACTTGATGTAATAATTTGTGTGGGATGTATTCCTCTAACTATAGTTATCCTTCTGCTTTCACTGGAGAGTAACACTGCTCTCATCTGCTGCTTCCATGAGGCTTGTGTCTCTTTTGCAAGCGTTTCAACTGCAATCAACGTCTTCGCTATCACCCTGGACCGATACGACATCTCCGTAAAACCTGCTAATCGAATCCTGACCATGGGAAGGGCTGTGATATTAATGACATCAATATGGATCATTTCACTTTTTTCCTTCCTGATTCCTTTCATTGAAGTCAACTTTTTCAGTCTTCAAAGTGCAAGTACTTGGGAAAATAAGACACTTCTGTGTGTGAGTACAAACGAGTACCACACTGAACTAGGAATGTACTACCACATTCTCGTTCAGATTCCAATATTCTTCTTCACTGTTATAGTAATGCTAATTACATACACCAAAATACTCCAGGCCCTAAATATTCGGATTGGTACAAGATTTACAACGGGACAAAAGAAGAAAAACAGAAAGAAAAAAACTATTTCTTTGACCACTCAGCATGAGACTACAGATGTGTCCCACAGCAGTGCAGGAAAAAATGTCGTCTTTGGTGTAAGGACTTCCGTGTCTGTCATAATTGCTCTACGCCGAGCTGTAAAACGGCACCGGGAGCGACGAGAACGGCAAAAGAGAGTCTTCAGAATGTCCCTTCTGATTATCTCAACATTCCTTCTCTGCTGGACACCCATCTCTGTTTTAAACACCACTATCTTATGTTTGGGCCCAAGTGACCTTTTGGTAAAGTTGAGATTATGTTTTCTAGTAATGGCATATGGAACAACTATATTCCATCCTCTACTTTATGCATTCACGAGGCAAAAGTTTCAGAAAGTTCTGAAAAGTAAGATGAAAAAACGAGTTGTTTCAATAGTGGAAGCAGATCCCATGCCAAATAACGCTGTCATACACAACTCATGGATAGAGCCTAAAAGGAACAAAAAGATTACCTTTGAAGACAACGAAGTAAGGCAGAAATGTTTAGTACCTCAGGTTGTCACTGACTAGATTTCAGTATTCACCAAAACACATCAAATGGAATATCTGAACAAATTGTAAAAAAATACTGCCAAATAAGAAAAACTTTTTTAACTATTGGCGAGACTGTATATTTTCAATATATATGTTAAATAGAGTAGGTCTTGTATATTCAATTTCTTCATTATGTAAGATATATGTTGCATGGCTGTTTGTCAGCGTTAACACCATGTGTATATTTGTCAAAAATATTCAAGTCCTCTTTTTTTAGAAAATAAATAGCCTTAAAGAAGTGCAAACTTTTAAAAATATTTGTATGGCTCAGTTTCTCTGTAAATATAAAAGAATTTTTAAGCAAAAATTGCACTTGGGAATGCTTTTCTATAGCACAAATTCACCATTTTGCATGATCTGGTATTTTTAAATTTAATTCATAAACAGTATTGATCAGAGGTATTCTGAATGTTATGCAGCTACAACCTGGAAGCATTTTGACCTCATATTTAGATATCCCACTTATTTCAATCTTCTCCAGCATGCAACTACCATGCACAGAAAAAGCCATTTACATGATGTCCTTCAGTGAATGGTTCAGAATCAGTTACTTTTGATATGGGGAAAAAAATTCATGCTGGTCCAAAAATAGGCAGTACTTTTAAGAAAAGTGAAAGGTTTTGCATATATGATCTCAGATTCACAATTTCTACATAGAAAATACACAACTTTGAATAATTACAAAGGACAGGGTTGGGGTAAAAGGCTAAATGAAGGAAAAAATTACGGACAAGAAAATTATTTGGCTGACGCTAAAAGACAACCAACCAACAGAGTCAATCCTGTGCAAAGGCTTAGATTTTTCACACTGAAGGGGCTTAGCTAGACCTCTAGTGTGACACAGGGAATTTTTATACAGAAATTTTTCATTCATATCATCTATCCACATGGATATGATTGTTAACTGCTACAGCTAAAGCAGCAGATAATTTTTCTTGCCCTTGAGAACGTTATTATTTTCCAGTGTGTTCCGTTACAGCCATGCAACTGCCTTGTCACAAACCAATCACCAATACTGCTAGCTACCCTGTTCCTGTATTTCCTGGGCAGCCATGGCATACCTTTGTTCTACACTGTCTTCTTCATTTCATCTTAAACCTGCATCGAAGAGTCAAGAAGCCTTACGAAGTTATCATCATCCATAGCACTGTAAGCAAGAATGACAATATTCATCCAAACATAAGTTTGTCTCAAGTTGCTTGCACCATGCCATGCTTAAAAATTTCATAATTTCAATGAAACAGTGGCGGGGAGGGGGAAACCAAACAAAAAGCTGCAAAATCAATGAGCATGATTTCACTCCTCTTGTTACATAAACTGATCAGTGTGTCACCAGCTACCAGTATATTTAAAATGCTAATTCTCAATAACTATTATCTTATATAAAAAAAGCAGAGCACACCCTTGAATATGAGAGCTAGTTTGACTAAAGTATTACATAAAAAATTAGGATTTCTAAAGCACTTTTCTGAAGTTGCATATTAAAAAAAAGGTGCAGTTTTAAGGGAACAAAAAGCTCTTTTCCATTACATCGCTAAATTATTAATCATATGTGTATAGTCAAAACTGGTTTTGTGCTTAAAAAAAAAATACTTGTAATGTACCTTAGTTTACTTGGGCTCATGCCTTAGCTTACCAGAACAGAAGACCCAAAATATAATCCTACAGCTCCATATTCCACAAAGAATAGCCACTTATAATCATCCAAATTCTACCTAGAAATTTTATTACCTGATTGATAATAACTGATTATGTGAAATTACTGTGTAACATATATTCAAATGTATTTTTACTGGCTATTTTTGTGAAAACTAGCCCAACAATACCTGCATTCAACTGCACCCATTCAGAGCACTTTTTTCATCCAAGTTATCTCTGATTTCCTACAAGAACTGAAATCCTACATCTTATTTCAGAGGCTGCAGAGAGGTAGTAACTGCAATAAGTTTTTTTTTAAATCCCATATCCTCCACATTTACCACTTAAAAAAAATCTTTTCAGAATAACTTCTGAAAAGAAATGTACCCAAAATACTTAAGCAGAAACTATTATTTTTTCTTTTTTGTACCCCTTCTTCAATTCCCTTTCAAGCTGTCCTCTATTTTTTGAACACTAGAAGGAGGAGAAGGTGGGATATATAGGGTTAATATCGTAACATGATTTCAGTGATTACTAAGCTTCCAATAAAGCATTCTTAAATGAAAGATACTACTCATTCATTTAAAAAAAAGGAGAAATCATAATGAACAGATTAATAAGTCTACATCATGTCCTTATCTGAAAAAAGCATTTAAGAAAAGCTTTCAGACTTGAAAGGTTTCTTGACAACATAACTTTACTTTTTAAAATTAAATAAAGCCTCAAGAATTATACATTTAGTGTTAAAAGCTCATTCATTAGAAAGTCAGATGCAATGAAGCAGCCTTCATAGCAGAGGAAGAGCAGCCTAGGAATTACTCAAAGAGATTAAGCCCAGTTTTAAAGGCTATGTCGATCACAGCCATTGATTGCCTTTACGAATATAAGCAGGTTCATTTTTACATTTACTATTCTTTATCTTCATTAAATTTTTTAAAAAGGTACTTATACTATGTTGGAGTACACTTCGAGGGCTGCAGAAGAAAATTCTGCATACAGCAGGAAGGAATACGAGTAAGAATATGAGCCACCCTACATACACACAGAAGCCATTATAAAACAGAACCATACATGACCTGTAACACATGACAGATTTAACACAAGACAAAACAAAGAGTAAATTGTGAAGACACACTACATATCCTACAGACACAAGAGGATTTCAGGAGCGATATGAAGGTGTGGGTGCTTGACAGACAGACTAAAACAGAATGCAAAGAGGCAGCATCGCTGAAGAAAAAAGGGCAAATTTATGCCATAGTATTGTACAATAAGAAGCCCACTACATTCTTAAAAATGATCTCACCACAGTGAGTCATTAGTTCAATTACATTTCACACCACTCAGCCTAAGGCAAGCAGAATTGCACAGGACTCTAAAAATATTAATTCCAGCAAACACATCTCAGAAACACAAGCAAGCACTGCCAATTTCTACACGTTCTCTGTCTCTAAAGTATTAGCTGGTATCTGACTATGTTGTTTTTTAACTGCAAATGCACTTCCATTCAATTTTACATTGTAAGATGAGGGTATCCCACACTAAAAATACCAAAATAAGCAGAGTGCAGTGCCAGTATCTATTAGAATATCCAAGAAGCATACCTTCACACACTAGTACATCACAAACCTGTGAAACAGAAACGTAAATACATAACAAATATCTAGTTTCCAGTAGGCAACAATTTTTTATGGCTTACAAGGCACTGCTACACGGTTGGGAGTTCTGTTTACTTTATTAGTGCCAGGGGAATAGCAGTGACTTTTGTACTTTCTAAATATATTAGATTAAAAATGTATGCAGTTGGATACACATCAGATCAATTCACCTCTCTTCCTTCATTGTTACATAAATACACACATGTATGTCATACATAATTATTATTTATCCACACACACCAGAAGTTGGGTTTAACATCAGCATCTGTTTTATATTTATATGAACGAGTTTTGGTAAGAGTATCACTGAACTGGACTGACAGGCACTATGTCCCACCACGCATAAACTTAAACATCCTATCTTCCCCACCCTTGTTGGGTTTTTTGTTTTAAATTAAATAATACATTGAAAGGCTACAGAATTTACCCAGACAGAAGGAAAAAAATTTTGATTGTGTTAACCATTACATATACTACTGCAGAGCACACAGTACCTCTTTTTAAACATCAGTGTATGTGTTAATCATCAAAATTCTTTGATAGCTGAATATTCTAGACTTACATTTGTTTCCTATGAAGAAAGTTTTAGTTGCCAATTGCCATTAAATTCTTTTGAAAGGAGAGAATACAACATTCTTTAGCAAAGTTTCAATACAGTATTAAAAAATCTAGAATACTCTAAATTACTCTTCTGCCACCCATTGTTCAGAAAAAATACCTCCAATATACAGGTAAGGACAATCAGCTTCTGTCTTAAAATCTTCCAGCCTTTTAAGAGCCGGATTCCACTCCTACTTCACACAATCTGCCATAATATCACTGAATGTATTTGTCTTACACCATGAGGAAAGAAGAATATGACTGCAATTACCTTCTCATTTTTCTACTTCATAGAACACTTGTGCAATTCAAGAAGCAAAACTAAACCCAGGGTCTGGGTTTTGTTTAGGTTGGGGAAGGTTAAAAAAGAAAAAAAAGGGAAAAAAACCACATACTAACTGACTAAAAGGAAAATCAAAGAGCCAATTTTTGAGAGCTCAGAGCCAATAAGCATTAAATAAGAAGGACATGAAGAAAGTGAGGAGTACAGGTCCAGTGGAAAAGGGCAGAAGGAAGCACTCTAAGGCAGCTATGGCCATCAGGACCACAGAAAGGCAGAGGGCAATACGCACTTGCTCTGGAAAGAAGGCTAACCTTATTTTTCAGGTTGTAACAGCCAAAAAAAAAAAAAGAACTTATGTTTGAATCATTGCGTGTGATATGTGGTTGAGCCAAAATTGCTGGGAGAGAGGGGAGAACAAGATGAACAGAAACTCCAGAAAAGGCTTTTGATTTAACAAATAATACACAGAATAACTGACAAATCAAAATGTGCATTATTCTACTACCTCTTTTCCTACAGATAAAGTACAAAGTACACACAGAGTAAAAGCATTACAAGAAAAGACCTGAAAGGTTAAGCATCTGCTCCCAGTGATACATTTTAACATATGCTATTGAATTTTCCCTTTAGTCAGATAACTTCAGTTTGTCTGGATGCTTCGAGTGCATTTCACAACCACAGTATGTTTTCAACTGTTTCTTTATCTCAGTTTAATTATTTTTGAAGAGTAATAAACTGAAGGAAAAATATCATTAGACATCTTTATATTATTTGCTAAAATTACACTTCAGTGATTACTATAAATTGAAGCAAAATGGAGAAATATCTTCTTGTATTTACTTTATAGATTTCTGCATCATCTGTTTTCCTATTTTACAAAGAAATTCTCACACAATGAAAAGAAATTCACTTGAAATGAAAAACCAGAAAATTTACACTGAAAGTTGTGTGGTAGGTACAGAACCTGAAATTATTAAAACAGATTTTTTTTATAGTTTGAATGAATTGTATCCTTTGCCTATAAGCATTTCTATATCCCCATTCTGATTCCTGACACTGCAGCCAGGCAAGCAGGCAGGCAGGCTGAGAGCACAAAGCTGTTGGCAAACAGCACACCCTCATTTCCTTTCCAAGATGGGTTTTTGGAAATATACTTTTGGTTTCTGTTACCCTGATACGATCTCTGACTTCCTACCGTATATTGTAACAGTTTAACCTGATACCATATCTAATAAACAAATCAATGTCACTGAACAATGTCGCTGAAACAACATTGCTGTAAAATCTGTCACTCTCGCTGTGTCAGACTGCTATTAACATAGCTGTATTAGCACAGTTTTACTTCTAACCGTACCAGGAACTCTCACAATCTGTTGTGAGATTTTACTTCAAATTAAATTCAATTTCAACTCATTTAGTGGGGGGGAGAGGGGGGAGGAAGCACAGTAACCTATTGCTACTCTGCACCACAGTTCTCTTCCAAATTTTATTTCAAGATATTTTTCATAAATCCCTGTCACAAATAGAGAGAAGAAGGGATAAGTAGGAAAACAGGACAGCTTCCCACATTAGTAAGTTATTACAAACGTCAGTGATAAGTTGTGTACTACACTGCATTTACAATGGGCTGAAAACATGCATAAGGCAAAAGAAACGGGAAAGGAACACTACTTGCAATGTATGTATCATCACAAAACAAAAGGTGAATGTGAAACACCTTAATAATAATGAGGAAGATTATTCCTCCTGCTAACAGCTCTAATAGCTAGTAAGTGAGACCTATCAATGAATGAGAACAAATAAAACAAAAGATGTGAACATGGGTTGATGAGAAGCTGAATGTGACCCGGAAATGTGCACTTGAAGCCCAAAAAGCCAACTGTATCCTTAGCCTCAACAGCATCAAAGGAATCTGGCCAGCAGGAAGTGGCAGGTGATGCTCCCTCTACTCTTCTCTCATGAGACACCACCTGGACTGCTGCGCCCTGCTCTGGGGCCCCAACACACAAAACATGTTGACCTGTTGGAGCAAGTCCAGAGGACCGTGGAGACATCAGGGGGCTGGAGCAACACTCCAGTGAAGACAGGCTGAGACTTGGGGTTGTTCAGCCTGGAAAAGAGAATGCTCTGAGGAGACCTTAGAGCACCTTCCAGTACCAATGGGAGCTACAAGAAGGCTTTTTTTACAAGAGCATGTCATGACAGGACAAGGGGGAATGGCTTCAAACTGAAAGAGGGCAAGTCTAGATTAGATATTGGGAATTAATTCTTTACTGTGAGGGTAGTGAGGCACTGGAAGGGGTTGCCCAGAGAAGCTGTTGGAAGCCCCAACTGTGGAAGTGTTCAAGGCCAGGCTGGATGGGGTTTTGAGCAACCTGGTGTAGTGGAAGGTTGTCTAAGCCCATGGCAGGGGGTAGGAACTAGAAGATCTTTAAGATCCCTTTCCAAACTAAACCCTTCTGTGATTCTATGAAGAGAATCTGTGGGCAAAGATTATATTATGGACATATAACCTCATACAGTCAAAATTATTAAAATGGATGTATATAGCTCATCTGCACTTGCATCAAACATGGGTGAAGTACAAAAAAGTGCACATGAAGACAAGTTAAAGATATCTTTAAAAAGATTCATATATTCAGAAACTTCTAACAAATCTTGCCTCAGTTTTACAGCATACAGTGGAGATTCCAGAGCAGTTTAAATAAAGCAGAATAAAAGTGGGAAACTTTTGATTCAGTCACTGATTTTTTTTATGTTCCAAATTTTTTTTCAATCAAAAGTTTCCACAACTTTAGTTTACAAATCAGGTCTGCTAAAACTGGGCAAGGGGGGAATCTCTGAAATTGCAGACAACCTGCCAGAGAAACAGTATGTTCTCAAAATAATAGGAAGTTCCTTCTTTTAATGAGGTTAGGTTTCCGCATTTTTCCCTGAGATTACATGAAAAAAAGGTATGAGACCCTGCTGGTTTTCAGCTGAAGAAGGTCTACCTTTAAGATAACAAAGCCAGTAATTATATTTAATGCATGTGAATAACTGAAGGTTGGACCTGAAAGGTAAACACATAAGACAACTGGACGATTTCATGTTTCAAACAATAACTGAAAAGAGCTGATAAAATGCTTAAACAATATTTGAAAATTATGTGCATGAGTTGGGTGACAAAGAGAAAAAACTACTCCTGTGAAAATGGTCTATTTTTAAAGCTGTTTCCTATGAAGAATGAAATCTTACTCTATATTTCTCATTACTTTGTATTACATACAGTAACACCTTCACTGATCTTTTAGGGAAGACAGAAACAATAGTTACAGGGATACTGGCTCCCATCCAGGGCCTGAACAAAGATTAGTCTTCAGTCTTCTTTTCATAGCTATTTGGTTAGACTTTTTTAACTAGAACTGGCTATATTTTAATTAGAAATGAACAGAATAAAATTGGTTATTATGTCTAAGATTTGAACAAGCAGTATTTACTTGAGGAATTACAACAAAATTGTGTATATAATCCAATTTTTCAATTATTTTATACTTCTGATTTTGCCAGGCCTCATTTTCCAGTCCCTGCCATTTCTTTCCCTGCTAATCCAAGAGCCCTTTTGCGGTCCTTTATTTTCTCCCCATGAATGCACCTCTACAGTCTTAATCTTCAAGTAAAAGAGCCCACTTAATCGCCCACTGTGACATGTATAATTGCATTTATTCACAGGTAACCACAAAACTGTTTTTATCTGTAGAGTACAATTCCCTACACCATTTGCACAAGTACAGATTTGTTTGACATAGCTGCCTGAATGCAAGAAAAGAAACACTGGTAAATCAATCCCAGCAAGGACACAGTCCAATTCCAAAGCTTTACAGGAGTTTAGCTTTACTTACCCCTGTTCCTCTCTTCCAGCTCCCCTAGTAACAAAATTGTCTACTAAGAATGTAGAGCAGCTGTGAGGTGAGGAGAATATGGCTTATTTAAGTACCTGCGTAGGGGAAAAATAACTTAAAGGGAGGTTTAAGTCATCTAAATTTATGCACATAAACCTATAATGCATCTACACAATTTCTTTAATCAGTTCAGTAAGCAAAACACACAAATTTGTTTGACAACACATATTTTCCTTAAAAAGGTAATTTGACTATCATTAATTCAGCTTTACGGCCCTGAATTCTTCTTTCAAATGATTTCAACTTGTCTACAATTTTTCTAGAGTAGTTTTGTACCTACTTGACACTGATTTCAACAGAAATACCATCTCCTTCTGAATGCTGGAACAGCACAAGTTAGACTTTCTCCTTCTCCATTCAGTAAGGAATTATAAACTAATGCCTCTCGGAACTTAGCACTTTTCTGTAGCATCCTCCTTAGTTGTTGGTATCCTTACTCTATAGAAGAACAAATTACCCTGCCTTCAAAGAGAAAACAAGAGCACTTACTGAAAAATCCTCCTATTCTCCATCTTTATGAATAATCTGCAAACAAGTATATGAATAAGTTTATTCCATGATACGTGTCTTTCTGGTTCCAGTGAGTCATGGATTTTTTTTGCAGTATTCTAAATTTTTCATACCTCTACTCTATATTTGCAATGCATTCAGTGGTGTTTATACATTGTTTTCCAATTGTAGTTACTGTCTTTGCTTTGTCACTACATTAGAACAGGCCTTCAAGCCAGGACTACTCTCTTTCTTGATTGCCAAAAAGCCAGTATTTCACAATCTAATATAGTCTTCTCAGCAAGCTTTCAGCTTTCAAGTTTGGCTAAATACATTTGCCGCACCTACTGAACAGATCCTCTGCAATGGAAAATTAACTCTTTCAAAAATGAAACACTGAACGCTGGGTCTATTCTCAGTTTGCCCTATGCATCACAACTTGCCACTCTGGCAACAAGTAGCTTCCAAATCCAGTAAGTTTGTTTATTATAAGAGAACACAAAATAACATTTCCTGTATTAGAAATGGGTGATTTTTAAGCACTGGCTGCAGAGGACAAGTAGTCCAGGCTCCCAACACTGTTCTTCCACACATTTCAGTAACATGCAATGATTTGGTTTTTCTGGCTTAATTCAGTGGGTTGTGAAAGTAACATCTTTTGGGTTTTGTTAGCTGACTCTCAGATCTATATGCACTTACAGGAACTTCTACTGAAACTTCTCATTCTATTAGCCTTAATGAAGTTTTCCAAAAATTATTAGCTACCACCATTATTTGATTTTCTAGTAATCATTCTAATCCAATGCTCGCTTCTTTCCATGGTCACCAGAAGTTACCTGTCCATTTTATCCATTTCAATTCTCCCTCACTCTACTGCTGAATCTGATTGTTCAAAAAGAAATAAAAACCACTGTTTTCTCAGACATACAATACTGAAGTGTTATTTCTGAATGAACCATGTTCTTCTTCTGTTCAACCACTGGGTTACGCACTAATAAATGCTTCACTCCCAGCAGAAAGACAAAGATCAATATTACGAACTGCTTCTCAGTGTTATTTCTCTGACCACTAAACACCTGATTTCACCATTGGCCATAGATAAACAAAACCCAGCTACCCTCAACCAACATGCCTAGAAAAAATACGTGTGATGTTTCTCCACACATTCCCATGTACAAGTTTTCATCAACTGAACTCAAACCACCAAGTATGATCACCTTAGAGATCATTACTCTAGTTCTGGGAGGACTAACCTGCAGTTTACTATTGAATTTGCAAGTATAAAAATGCTCAGGAAGACGGGAACAGAGAAAATTATAAATGCCAATTCCTACCAGAACTTCAGACAGTGCCTATGCATACTTAGCCAGAACCATAAAACTGCCATTTCCTTGCAGAACTTCCACACGGAGTAGAACAGACAACTGCATCCATACTGTTTGAGATGTATCATCCCAGTTGTAAATAGAACTACTACTAAATTTTTCCATGCTAGTTGTTTGTGTCACCAACTTAAGAACCCTAGTTCTTCATTGTTTAAGTAAACTTCGATGTCTGTTGAAATACAGTAAGAATATACCACAAATTCAGAGATGACATCTGTTCTGTCTCTGCGTTAATTTATTGTTTGAAATTATCATGAGCATACACATACAACTTTTGCTTTGTTTATGTAGTATGTAAGAGATACTCCAAATTATTTTCAAAGTCTTGCCATCTATTCTCCACAATGTATTGATAATTTACAAGTTGCAAAAAGATAATCTCTCAAAGTCTCACCACTAACCTCTGCGTCCCTTTGGTTCTCTCAGCCAAAAGTACTTCTTTTAAACTTTTTTTTCATCTTTTGTCTGGTCAATTTTTTTTTTTTTTGTAACTAATACAGAGTTTTTAAAGTCAGTGCACAAAAATTACTAGATTCAAAGGCAGACACAGCTTGCAGATATCTTTTGGTCTTGATAAGTTTTGTATGCCACCTGGAAACAGAAACCCACAGCTTTTCTTTCTACTTTTAATTATGTAGTTCTATTGAAAAAGTATGACTATCCAGTAACAATACTTTGTCTCAAAACTCAAAGATGCCTTAGGATCTGTACTAGTTACACAGTCATAACTGCCTCAAACCAATTAAAAATAAAAACATTCCTCTGAATTTGTATTTACCCTGTATTTGGCTGAACACAAGCATTCATAACTACAAGCCTATCTGTGCTGCTGGTTCTCTCATATCCTTTCAAATCTCCACTCTTATGACACACCTTAGCTAACAAATACAAAAATACTTACTGTTCAAACACTTGAAAAGATCAAAGGGTAAAGCAAAAACAAGGTCCAAACCTTGTTGGAATGCCATCCTTCTGATGGGGAACAAATATTCCTTAACAGCAAAAAAGAAACAGGCTTGGTATAATTCCTTTCTGCTCTATAGGGATACTTTGAGAAGAGAGTAGAAGGAGAATTTTGTAGTTAGAGAAACAGAATATAAGTACAGCTTTCAGATTTTAGGATTACACAGTTAAATTCACTAACTGCAGAATAAACAAACAAAAACTGGGAAAAAAGAACTATGAGACTTGGCCTTAACATTTATTACTGAGAAAAGATAGGATGGTGTAATTGCCACGAGCTTCTTCCACAACTTCCCTTTTCATCACTCCTTCTCTTCTTCATTTCCAACCAGTTCTTCTTTCAAAATTCCCAAGTTCCTCTGTTTCAGCATTAGGTGCCACTACAAACCCCAGATAAATCCTCTAGCTCTCAAAACCCCAGACCAAAGTATTACCAAAGCAAATGGAAAACACTGTAGTTACAATAATTTTAAGAAATAAGAAGTACTGGCTTAATCTCAAACACTGAACTGAATGTGCTACCAAGGCAAACACTGTTTGTTCTCATGTGCCTGTCCATACACATGAAAGTTTAAATGCATAATAACTTATCAGCTGTGTTGTGGGTGCAGTTATTCCGCTGTCCTGACAATAATTCCTCTCCAAGCAGAAAACACTTTGTGGCAGTAGTTCACATCCCCCCTCCTCTTCCTTAGTTATCGTTCACTATCATTTCTTTCCCGCTGGAGTCCTCTGAACTGTTAGAAGCAAATAAATCAAGGGTTGTCAGGCCCTAGATTTTACTCTGTACCTGCTGAAGCCTGGCTTAATGTAATACTGGCCTACAACCAAAATTTCTATACATTAGATCACACAATAGTAGTCATAACGGATACTAATAATGAAATAGCAGCAATCAGATTTAGGGAACAGATGACAAGGAGTTTGAAAGAGTAAAGCTTTCCAGAAGTATAAGGAACAACAGGTGCGGACATCTGTAACTGAGAAAGAAAAAAGCAAAAGACAGAAAATAGTCTTTGATGGGCTTGGAATACAGATAAAAACTTTTATAAATACTCCACATGCTACAGCAAAAGCAACTTGAACACACCATAATTAACTTCTGACAGAGCCTTGCTACCAAGCCATCAATAATATATCTCTTAGGAACAGGTTAACACCATGAGAGAATGTGGAATACTAAATCCATTTTAAAACATCTGACATACAGCCCTCTGAAAATGTCTACGTACTTGAGACTAAAAATACCAAATACTTAATAACACAGCAAAATCAAATTTTTTGAGTGGTTACAGCTAAAAAATTAATCTCATCAATACCAGAAATCAACTTAATCCTTACACAAAAAAATAGTATCACAATTCACTCCATATGGAAAACTTGATACTTGTTTATGATTGTTTAAAGGAAACTAGGCATCAAGAAATCTCAGAATTACAATTATATTTGGATTATTTTTCTTGAACTGTATGCATAAAGAAAATTAATTTCCAAACCGTGGTAGTTTAAAAGGAATCTTGAAAAACAAAATTGTAACAGGATTTTTTTCTTGCATCAATTCAAACTTAAGTCTTTTCTCTCATGTGCCTGTAATTATTTAGTGTCTTCTACTGAAATGGTTAGAAAAAGAATGCATGCCAGAAATTAGATAAAACATACAAAATATTTAAATAAAATGCTTTGTCTAACATCAGGTTTCCAAGCTAGGAATCCTAGTCACAGCAAAACACAATTTGATGGTAAAATCTGTAGGTTTTGTCTGCCT
Organism: Gymnorhina tibicen; assembly: GCA_013399875.1. NCBI lineage: Eukaryota > Metazoa > Chordata > Aves > Passeriformes > Artamidae > Gymnorhina > Gymnorhina tibicen. Next base: position 2,349,768 of record VXAZ01001116.1, on the reverse strand, counting down.
TGCTCAAAGAGGATAAAAAGGTCTTACACTATTGGCCTCTTACTGATGAAAAACTGTATTAAGTTTTGAAAGTCATTTTATTACATGCACATTAATTTGGTATCTTACAGTCAACAGTTCAAATTAATGAACTTGTTACATACTATCAAGATTTTTCTTTATTTCAAAAGCCAATAAGAAAAAAATTGACCTTCCCACCAGAAAGGGTTTTTTTCGCCTGGAATACTACAAATAAAATTTGCACATCAACTTTTTGCAAAATCTTCCATCTTATGGTAACAGAACCTCAGGAAAAACATAATAAAGGAAAATAAAAAACAACTCAACTGAAAGGAACAACATGCAATTGAAGGACATGGAGATTATATTCAGCTACAGAAAGGCACAGTATTTTTTAGTCCAGACAATTTCAGTGAAGGTCTGGCAGTGTTACTGCTAACACCACCGGGGACAGAAGAAAAATGTTTTAGCAGAATATTTACACTTCCTATGGATGCAGATTCACCACCTGAAGCAGTGGCACTAATGCAGATGGCTCTGAGCCAGTAATATAATTCAGTCGTTCTCAGCAGGACTAATTACCCAGGCAAAGAGTCATGCAATCAAAGCCATGTAATTTCTATTAATCAAATCAGTTCACTTACCCCTACAGAACAATGCACTGTGCTACACAGATATATGCTATATTATTTTGGAGGACACTAGGTATTGCACAAGGCAGCAAATTGCAAGGCATCTAAGTCCCTAAGCAAAAGCACCATGAAAGCAACTTCTCCCTCCAGTTTGATGTGTGTTGATTCTTATGAGAAACTGTGCACGGCAGTATGAGTATCACCAAATCTGTCTGCTCTGTGTACTAGCAGTGAAAGACTTCACTGACATGACAGTAACCAAGTCCATCCTCACTTTAACAGCAGTCAACACAAGATCTGGCTTGGCAATCATACACTGTAAATTACTGCTTGGAATAGAAAAAAAATTAAGTTCATCACTGAACAGGATACGGGAAGAAGGCGGCAGTGAAAGAGAGCTGCCACAGTATCCATGGCAGGTTTTCAGACAGTTTACCATTGCAAGTTTAGTAATACTTGTGTACAGATACATAACACATATTGAATGTTACCACAAAAACTGTAGCAGCTAAAATGAAACAGCTTTTAGACAACAATATTTAACCTGAGGAACAAATACTGCAGTCAGCCAATCTGCAATCACTTCAGAATAAGTCGCTGTGTATTAGTTAGATTACTTATGTTATTTTAATATTTAATAAGCTACACCATGGAAACCATAGGTAAAGGTAATTCCACCTTGCAAAAGATATGGCTAACTGGTATAAAATAAACAAGTGTGAATACTTACTACTAAAATAACAAATTAGAACTGCTGTTTCCTGAATACTAACTAGTAGTGCTTAGTATTTTGATGAACACAGAAGAATATTCATCACTGATCCTAAATACTAAAAAACTTAGAGAAATAAAGTTACATCTTTCTTAAAAACAGTTGGACAGCTTGCCTTCTTTCCCAGAAAAGTGGAAAAAAATTAGATACAGGACACTTCCATTCACATAGTCAGTATTACCTCCTTTTTCCTGCTCACTGCATTCTCCTAGACCAGACTGACATAATAGCTTCTGAGGGTCAGTTTTTGCAGCACTCAAGTAACACAATAAACTGTGTGAAGTTTCGTGAATGTCAGTCACAACCAGACGAGAAATAATTGTGTCAGAGGGTTGAGCTGAAGGTCTTTGAGGAGATTTATCTATTTCATCTGAAGGAATGATAAGAAGAGGCTGAATTGGAAGTGATGGCATGAAACTTCCAGTCACACTGTCCTAATAATATTCCAGGTGGTATCTGGGAACAATGCCCAACAAACCAATTTGTGAAAAATATTTTACATCAAGCATTCCAATTAAAAACAAACAAACAAAAAATAAACAAAAATAAACAAACAAACAACCAAACAAAAAAAACAAACAAACAAACAAAAAACGAAACCCCAACCAAAAACTGGGGGAAGAGGAGAACATCTACAAGTGAAGCAAAGGATTGGTAGCAGATCACCTTACTGAGTCTTCCTACTTCAAGGCAAAACCATCCCTAACTGTCCCTGCCCATTGTAGAGGAGTTGAACTAGATCACCTTTAAAGGTTCCTTCCAATCCAAGCTATTGCATGGATTTTTTTTTTTTTGCATGGATTTTGGTTCCTTCCAATCCAAGCTATCGCATTGTATGATTTTATTCCTGTTACACGCTTTGTCTAAAACACTTTTTAAAAGGCTTCAAATACTGACTTCACAGCTCCCCTGAAACTATTGCTGGCAGAATTCTTTCCTAACATTTTAGAAAAAAAGTTCTTTTGCCTCTTTTCAGGCCTATTACTGTCTCAATCACAGTGCATATGGAGAACCATTTACTCCCTCCCCATCTGAAAAACCTTTGTTTATCTGAAGAACATACTCTCCCTCTCAGACCCCTCTTCTCCAAACCACAGCCACACACTTCTAGTTCCTCCACCCACTGACCATCCTCAAGACCTTCAGCCATCATTGCTGCTGTACTTAGGACCTTCTCCAATTAACCTAATTAAGTCTTCCTTCAATAAGGTGCCTCAAAAGGGACTTGATACTGTTTGAAGCATGAACAAAAGATTTGTTTCAAGTGCCTTGCACACAACACCCTTCCTTGTCAAGATCAGTACAAACTTCATTGCCAACAATGTCACACTGCCACAAAATAAATGAACAAGTGGCTTGCACTCCATTTGTGAGGAACTATCAACCCTCTCTGCAGAACTGTAATCCATACAAGTCATTTCTCCTGTTCCCCCTGTTAACTACCACTATTTATTGCAAGGACTTAGCACTTGTCTGAAAGAGAAATAAAATCAGTTCAGCTAAGACATATCTCCAATTCGCTAAGAATATCCCTCATTCTAATCCTGTTTCCCAACATACTTTCCATTCTTCTCTGCTTGATTATTGGTTGTAAATTTAATAAGGATATATACCATATTACATCACTCAAATCATTAATGAAAACACAAGCCAGCTACAAAACACATTTTAACAACACCCTGCTTGATAATCTGCTGGGTAAGTGAACAACAGATGAAGGCTTTTGGGGTACAGCTTACTCTAAACTTTTGCATTCACTGAATGACATTTTCATCTGGATTCTATTGCTGATCCTGCTAGTGTGACATGGTGTCAAGAGCCCTATTTAAATCAAACTACAAGACAGTCATTGATCTCTCTAGTCCCAAGGCCTGTTATGCTGCCAACAAAGAAAATACGGTTGGTTAAACAGGATTCATTCTTGATAAATCTTTGTCCTACTATTTAACAGCCCTTTTATATAGACTCCAACAAATAGCTTATTTGTTCTAGAGTTCCTTTGCTTAAGGAAGTCACGTTAGTTTGAATTGTCTAAAATAGATGGCAGTAAGTTCTACTTTCAATAAAACAAGCTCTCCATTAGATTCAGGAACCTAATCTCTCCCCCCAGAATTCATGAAGATAACCACTAAGAACTACAAGATTACTCTGAAAAGCATCTGAGATGCATTAGGATGAATATATATTGTATAAAATGTATTGTATACAAATGTTGTTCATATTTGTATTTATGAATATTATAAATCTTTATATACACGCACATGCTGTTATATACATGTGTATATACATATACATGCTATATATATGTACACAAAGGAACATGCTCTCTTTTCTACGAAATAGGCCCATCAGCAACAGAGAACAAGAAGGAAAAAAATACTTTCTAGGCTTATAATAATTGGGAAGACATTGCTCTAATTAATGATCTTTTCGAAGGTGGGGGAAACACAGACAATGTTGTCTCCCTCTATCAAGCACTATTTTGTATTAGTGTATGACACAAACTGGGTGATGAGCTGCAGTACTACAGATAACTTCGCCATCCTTACAACGGTGTTCCCTTTCAGTGGAAACTTCAGGGTACTACATGCAGCAGCAATACTAGAAAAGTGCACTGAAACAGAGAAACCTGAATAGTGGAAAAGACGAGGTCCCACAATGCAAACCACATTAAGACAGAGATCATTTTCTTCCTTCCATTGCCTCTAATTTCTACTCTAACAGACATTTCAGCTTTATCCAGGTTTTCTTCTTTTTTAAATCATGTATGATCCTGTCTTGGGGTGACTGTGCTGTTGTATCCCTTACCATTGCTCTATGCCCAAACATGATTCCTGAGCCTTTCTATGCCTTTAAAACTGGATGCAAGAGACAGAGAAAAAAACTGAGCGAACTTTTCAAAACAGTTTGTGCTTCAAGGACACAGAGATTAGCTGCTTCTGCGGCAGGCAGAGGAAGCACTTCTTCTGGCTTTTCGGTCAGTTTTTTCGGCTCTGTTTCTTTGGAGAGGGACGGAGAGTTGAGGTTTTTTTCCTCTTGGGACTTTGGGTTTTTTCCCTTCTTCTCTTCTGGACTTGTTCAGAACACCAGAACATCAGAACCCCACCAAGGGACCTTCCACCGGCCTGGAGGGGGGCCCCCCACGCCGACCCAGCTCCGAGGAGGAGGAGAGAGACCACACCCACAGAAGGACTCTAAAATCTTTCAGATTTTCTCTCCAGAGCGAGAGATTTTATTATTTAGCATTATTAGTATTGTTTTCCTGTGTGTTTGTTAAATAAATAGTTTTATTTTCTCCTTCACTTTCCTCTGAGGAAAATTTGTTTTTTCCCGAACCCAACTGGGGGAAGGGGTGGTTTGTAACCTGCCTTCCTTTGAGGAGACGTTCCTTTTGGACGTTTCCCTGAATTTGGCCTAAACCATCACAGATAGATAACCATCATAGATCCATATTGTTTACCCTAGAAAAGTGCTAACTCAAATTTATTTCTAGTCTCCAGAAGAATTTTTCACATCCAAGATTACTGTCACCATTGTGCAGATGTCACTAGTTCTGGGATACACTTCAGAAGACCAGACTACCACCGCCTACACTATACCAGCTACAAAGAGGCCTTCCAGGCATAGCCAAATAACCTTTTCCAAATTGTATTTCACCTAATATCATGCATTCCCTAACTAATTTCAGTTTTCTCCAACCCAGCAACACTTCTTCACAAGCTATTTTCTTTGAATCTCCCTTAAATCTTGTATTGTGATGTTAAGCTTAAAAAACTGGCCCAGGCAAGCTTTGCTCCATCTTTATAAAGGATTTTGCTGGTTTTAGCAAGGATAGAGTTAATTTTCTTCATAGTAGCTGACAGGGGCTGCGTTTTGGATTTGTGCTAGAAATAGTGTTGATAGCACAGAAATGTTTTCGTTATTGCCGAGCATGACTTAGACAGAGTCAAGTCCTTTTCTGCCTCTCACCCTACTCCACCAGTGAGGAGGCTGGGAGTGCACAAGGAGTTGGGAGGGGACACAGCCAGGCCAGCTGAACCCAACTCACCCAAGGGATACTCCATCCCATACAGTGTCATGCTCAGCATATAAAGCTGGGGGAAGAGGGAAGAAGAGGGGGACATTTGGAGTGGTAGTGTCTGTGTCCTCATGTGATGGAGCCCTGCTTTCCTGGGTATGGCTGAAAACCTGCCTGCCCATGAGAAGTAGAGAATGAATTCCTTGTTTTGCTCTTCTTGCATGCCTGGCTTTTGCTTTACCCATTAACCTGTCTTTATATCAAGCCACGGGTTTTCTCACTTTACCCTTCCAATTCTCTCCCCCACCCCACCTCCACTCAAGGATGAGCAAGCAAGAGGCTGCATGGGCTTGGCTGCTGGCTGGGGTTAAACCACAACAGGAGCACAATACATGTGTAGAGTTTTCTCCATTTTAGCTAGACCTCAAAAACTGACAATATTTTGTTATTTCTTTAGAAGTATTTAGCTTTAAAGTAAGGTCATAGTTCTATCTTTGCCCATCCTCTCTTAAGTTACATGGAAGGCAATGTTTTCCTGGAATGACTTCTATATATTGAAGATACCTGAAACTGTATTTTAATAGATTCCTTCTCCTTCATTTTATGACTGCACAGCTTAGTCACAGAGTAAGCCTGAGTTTACAAAAGAGCAAAATTATGGCTGGTGCAAGAGCCTGCCTTGAAATATTATATATTCACAAGATCATTTAAGCAAACAGATTAACTTGCTGAGACATAAATTATAATAAAGCATATCTAGAGATGAGGAATTTATTGTCATTAAAAGAAGTCTAGGCATTTATATGAGTAATGATGACATCATTTATAAGCATTTAACCAGGAAAAGAGAGAAATCCTTTGTTGTCCAGAGGTCACTCTGTAAGTGACAGATGGAATTACCTGTCCACACTTAAACTGGCCTTTTGCTGCACAACTCAGAATTTTTTCATCTCCATCTGATAAGTTACTGGCCGCTGTTAAAGACAGTAATTTCTGTATCCCACATGGAAGACAGCTGATATTTTAATGCCTGCAGAATTTCTTCTGTTAAAGGGAACTGTATATAGTGTACCATTTTCTTGTCACATTCTATTGTTTAATCTTGCTTAGGAATGTTTCTTTTTCACTTTATAAAATATTTGTATTTAAATACCACCAAGAAGCATAGTCAGAGCATATAATTCATTGCATTAGGCACTGTGTGACATCTGAATATTGGCACTTGTTTTACCTATGGAAACGCTGAATTGGATTGTATGATACAAAGAATTAGCACTAGAGAAGCAGCTAATAGCTTATTCTACTTTGCTAGAGAACCCAAAGTATGTTGGAAGGTAAAAGAGTTCCAAAAGTTTGGGGTTTCATTCTACATTAAATACATATATATACACATACACACACACAAATCACTTTTAATCTCTAGAATTACATAGGAAATTAAGTTTTTCTTTTTACTTTGCCGAAGTGTGAAGTTCATTTCAAAGAACGTGAAACTCCAACACAGAGGAATTTCAGATCTACTTCAGCTCTAAACAGAGATCTCGGTCAAAATATTACCAAATGCTTTCAGAGAATGCATCTTGCTAACATCGTACACTGAAGCTGGAGACCTGCAGACTACTAGCAACTTTAGGTGTCCAGAAAAAACCCCTTCTCAGTAAAAGCTACTGTTTCTTGTAGTTCCTCTGATTGACCCACACTTCTACCTAAATCAAATATTTTATATATTTACCAGAGCCTTTCACATCACTGCAAAATAAACTTCAAAACACAACTAAGTAAAAGCTATAAGTGAACTAACATATATCAACTGTAGGAACGTATGCTGAATACATACCTAAATGTGCACATTTTGTCCCCCAAACATACACACACAATGTAGGAGTACATAAAAAAAAATTGACAGTTATCTCAACATTCTACTCAGAACACCTTACAAGCAATGGAAGGTATCTTTTACCACAGCAAGTGCAAAGCTTTCACAGTAGTATCACAGTGCTGCTTTCGACAAAGCAGAAATTATTCTGCACCACATGTACAACAGAAAGGTAATAAACAACGGAATGATTTTTTCATTGAACAAGAGATGAAAGGGATATTCAAGAATATCTGGCTAAAACCACGGATCAGTATTCATCTTGGACATAAACCCCAACTCAAAAGCAAGCCTCTGTGACACAGAGGTCCCTATCCAATACCAGGCTTTCATACCACTCATGTCTACCACATTTACTACAATCAGATGTTGTAGTATTTCCCCAGGCCTCCCAAAGCTTTCATCTCACCACCAAATTGCCAGCGCCCAGTGCCTGTTCCCCATGCTTCCCACCCTCCTGACACCACAGAGCACCACATTTCCCATCTTTCTGAAGCACAGCACTTCCACAACCTCACCCCAAGCCACCCCATCCCAAGTGCTCTGCTGCCACACACCACCACCTCTCTGCTAGAGATTTCCCACCCACCCCAATGCTTTCCAAGTCCAGAAGCACAGCACAGTGCTTCCCCAGCCATATCCCATAACCCAGGCTCCCTGCAGCATGCCCCCTTCCCGCAGACTCCCACAGCAGTACCCTGACCTGTGCTGCCTCCAGCCCCCAGGCGCTTTCGTTCCCTCGGAACAGAGTCACCCCACACCCAGCAATCCCTGCCTCTCCACACGGGACAGGGACCTCCAACTCCCTGCACCAGCATCTCCGCAGGGGGGTGTTCCCATCCACCCAGGTGCTGGGAGGCATGGCCAGCTGGGAAGCAGGAATAATTCAAACCAGCCAAGGTGGGCAGTAAAGGGTAACAAAGGACAGATAGCCAAAAATGAAGGAGGGATGCAGATGGAGGGGTATGAGAGAAGAAAGGAAGAGATACCAGGAAATAAGATGGAGAGAGATGCAGACAGGTATTTTACCTGGCCATAAACCATTCAGAATTAAGGATTAAATTAAGGACCCCAAGCCTTGGCTACTGCCATGGACTGTAGGATCAAACTCAGAAGGGTTGCCTAAGGGGACACATTTCCCTTCATCTTTAAAAATAATTACTCAGACTTTGCTGAGCTTTAGGAAAAGACTAAGTATTTGAAAACAAGAAACTCAAAAGACTGTGGCACTTTAAAAAAAAGAGCTTGCACTTTCTTTTGTTAAACAGTGAAAGAAAAAGACAGGAAGGACAATAGTAAAAGGCATTTTCTTTCAAAGAAAGAAATCCTAAACTCTACACTAAACATCTCAGATTTTAGCACTAAATTGTACTAATTTGTTTAATAGGATCTAGCACTCAAATTAATCCCACAACACTTGCAATCCAGGTAGTTAACAGACAGTATTACTTTATATATTCTGAAGATGTAATGGGAGAGCAAAATGGAAAGAAAAGCAAAAAGAATCAGAAAAAATATTCTACCTTAGAATGATACTACTGGTGCTTAAGTGCTTCAATCGGACTGATACAGTAAATAAATATATAAACCTTCTGTTTGCAACACAGCATCTGCCCGTTATAAGACTAAGTCATTGTCTAATAATTTTTTGATCACACAGTATAAAAAGAGCAGTAGTGACAAATACGCAAAATAAACTTCAGGAGGATTCTGAATGTTTGATAGTTCAGCCCTCCCACAATCTATTTTTGGAAGCTGGAATTTGACACCATTAGATCAGAGGAGAAACAGCTGACAAGATATCATACACAACACCACCAACTGATCTCCAAGACTAATGGGATGGTCCTCACTGCATCCTGCAGCACAGCGTGGAACTTCCCAAGCTAGCTCAAGTACAGAAAACATTCTAGCAATGTAACATGAGCATTCATGAGAACTACCTGATTATTCTTCCTAGAAGCCAATAAAATAAAGGGTAAGTTAGTCACTACTGCAGCAGAACACTTCCAGTATCTGAACTAGGTTAGGTATCTGTATATCATATCACCTATGGCTTTCATAAAAAGTCACAGGGCCAGTATCTTTCCTTTAGGACATAAACTGTAATTTAAACTATGCCTTATCATAGCGCAGTGTCTCCCAAAAGCTAAATATATATCTGCTGCCTCTGAGGGTGTTTTATAGAAACATAAACCAGTAAGAAATTGCTTCACAAAAAAAAAGTTGCCCAAACCAACACAAGTTATCATAGAATTTTCACATTATTAACTACCTGTATCTAGAGAAGTCATATGAAAAAAGGTAAAGGACTAATAATTTCTGTCCATGCCATTTCTCAATTTAAATCAGGAAGCAGGAAGCAAGAACCACAGTAAAAAGTTTTGGGTGTTTCTTTGTTTTTTAAGTCAAACACTAGTGTCAGTCATGTGACTGCAAACTAAAAATGTATCTACAAGTAATTAAGACTTAAGGACTCACCAAGTTCATTGAGACTCTGGGCAGCTTTTGTTATCTCTCTGCTTCCTCCTTGCAGTTGTCCTTGAAGCCTCTTGCTGAGATACAAGATGCGTATTATCCTCCGCAGCAAGTCACAGGCAGCCTGCAGGGAAATTGTGGCATTAAGGGATATTATCAGTACGTTACAATCATATAATACCAGTTCTCAAATGTGGAAACATCTTAACCAAAAAAGGAAATGTGAATGTGAATAAAACCAAGGAGCATTAGAACATTAAAATCCCTTTTTTCAAAATTTTTTAATATGATTCTATGTTATATAGATCAAGACTTTTGAAAGCTGGTAATTACTTTCATGGGGCTACTGAGATAATTCTGTCACTACCCACGCAAAAACAAAGGAAATTCAGAATCCCATGACAGAGGCATGTTCTATTTCTAATTAGAAGTGAGCTTTATTTTACCTTGTGCATCTCTCCTCAATACTCCTCCCCTCTTTAAGCTTTAGCAAAGTTAAGAAGTTGGCTTTGCTAATCAAACACTCATCCAAAATAAACAAAATGGCAGCACTTACTGCAGAAGACAATAAAACTTGAAGACTAAATTGTTATTACAGGTATTGATTCCTATGGTAGGCATATATGTATAAACTAATTCTCAGCACAACTTTCAGAAGGCCAGTTACCTTCATTCAGCCAACTCTTAGTTCACATTCTTTCATATGCTCCTTAAAATACATGGCATTCTTGATTAAAAATTAAGAATATGGATGTATATATAAATTTTTAGGAAACGTATTCATGTACGTTTTTGTTAGCACCAAATGAGAATAACAGGCATTTGTGACATCTGAATCAAACATAATAGTTTCATAATTTTTCACTCAATTAGTATCTTGAAATACGTGCTATGGGAACAGCAACATTCTAGAGCGGGTAACAACTAAAGTAGAAGTCAGAAATGCAACTCAGATTTCAGTACAGTCATAGGCACAGTCCAGCATCTGCAATCAGATTAACAAGAGTGGCAAATGAGAAATTTGGAACACATATGACATAGTTGTTTGGAGTTATTTTCCCTGGTACTGAAGACAAAGTCTCCTGAAGTATTAACCTTATGGATATCAAAATTAATTTAAAATTACTTTAAAAATATATTTAGTATCCAAAAGACTTAGAACCTCTTTTTCAGACTCAAGTTCATTTATTGAAAACTAATGTTAAAGTGCACATATGAAAACATATACGAGTGCATCATTTCAACCAATATCCACAGCAGACTGTACAACCTGGCAGTCTCTTCCCTATGCCAGCCCAAACTAACAAATCCACAAATATTTACAGTTTAATTTCACTAAACATCTAGACAGAACAAAAAGGAAAAATTAGAAAAAACCCCACTGAGGCAAATCAGGGAAAGCCCAATTACTCTTGCTGCTTTGGGCTCTCTAGCATAGTCTGAAGTGCAAGTTTTCTAAGCATTCTGTGACAACTTAACCACATGATTTCTATTACCCTTACTGAGAACTAAGTGGGGCTTATCCTGCTTTGAAAGATTAATGAATTCTTATTAATTCATTTCTTTAATTAGAAAACTCTTGATCCACATATCACTTTCATATCTTGAACTAAATTTCTGCAAGATTAATCAAAAATAGCTTTTTATAGAGTGCACTATGCTTCACCAAATAAGCGGGCATAGTATTATTACTTTGCTTTCAAAATTAATTACTCTCTAATCCAATTGTGTACCTCTGGCTAATGTTTTTCCCCAGGAATTCAACTTCTGTTATTTTTGAACCATCTTTTACTCTACATGCTGAAAGAGTATTTCTTTTTTGTTGAATTGTTGCTTATTATTTCCTGTCCCGAGAAACAATCTTTTAAAAGAGAGTAAGAGATGGGAAAAGTTGCATTTGGATACAAGAGCAAAAAAAAAAAAGTTTTAATTTCTGGCCCTGGGAAGTAGTTGGAGGGAAAAAATCCAAAGACACTGAAGATGCACTCTAAATTTCATAGTGACTTCTACTGCATTGTACCCTCGACAAAGATACCCAGTATTTTCATTTATATGAGCTGTTCAACTTAATAAAACTCCCAGTCACTGTAAAAGAATGCTATATACAAGGACATGTAACAGAAACAAAGAACTATATCTAATGGTGGAGTTGTTCACAGATGCCAGATCCTCTAACCTGACTACCCACATAACAGAAGTCTGAATCAATTCAGGGAACGTTCCCTCCATGAGTTGGACAAGTATGCTTTTCTAAAGGAGATGCTTTCATCCAAGAAGGAACGAATTCTACTGTTCAAGCAAGAACTAATATGGAAAAGGCCAGTGGCCCCAGTTAGTCCAGGTCATTTTAAGTAAAATTAAACGCCAATTTTTTTTGAGATTACATGGTAGCTATCTCCTGAAATTTGAAACATACCAACAATAACAGAAATCATTACTACAATTTGAGCCACTGAAAAGCTTCTTACTTTTAATCTCCAATTGATTTTAAGAAATTACTGAAAGAAGACTTAATTATAAAGAGTCACTTTAAAATGTGCCAGTGTGTAGCTCAAACGTGCAAGTTAATTGAATGTATATATTTTGTTGTTTATGAAGCCTGAAGAAAGAGGAGACAGCCCACTATCTTAGACTATATTTACTATTTATTTACAGTAGCATCACGATGACATCTGCTACTGGTAAATATTCTAAAGTAAGAATAACTTTAAAATACAGAATTTTTTTTCAGTGTTTTAAATGTTTGGCTATTATAAAGTTTTTCATACACTAAGATACTGAAACATTTAGTTGAACAGAGCTGCACAGAAAAGAACCTTCTGAAGGACAAACTCCCTGTCTACACATTTCAGCTGTTAGCTACTCCCACTTAGCTTGTGATCGACTGTGGAAAGAGCCAGAAGAGGACAGTATGATTTAAAGCAGGAAGTGAGTCTGCTGCTGCCTTGGGATGCCATGAAGCTCTAAGAGCAGAGCAAGACACAACGTGTACAAGCACATAACAGAGATTTAGAATTCAGGACTAGATTTGAAGTTTAGCAACAAACCTGCAGTAAGAATGTTTATGAAAAAGCCACACTATATTAAAAACAATTAAGGATGGCAAAATCTAGCTTTATGCAAGTCAAATATTCCTTCAGTTAGTGAGAAGTCCCACAGCAATCAATGGAGAAGTACTAAAATAACACCATCACAAGCACAAGAGGCACTGAAACATCATGCATTCCAGCAAAACATACCTGCCAACCCTACAGATTTTGACGGAAGGCAACCTCTTTTACCAGCTATCTTTTTCTACCAATTGTAGATCAGATGATAAAATTGGTAAGTTTGATAATGTCCCAAGCCACAAGTCTCGCATTTGGGAGCAATTTCATGTCATAAGCCCTGTCATAGCCAAGAAGTGAACTGTGCCCTTCCTTCCTCAACAAACGAGTCCCCCAGGTAAAGGACACCCCAGCAGTGCATCTTTAGGAGGCTGGAGAGTTGAGATTTGACTCAACTCTCCATAAGTTCAGTTTCATTTCTCAGTTCAGGTGTCCCGACCCTCAGCTCCTCCCAGCAGTATAGTGCCACATAAAGCACTCACAATGTACCTGCCAACACAAGAAGGGACAGCAGCTCTTGTGCTGAGGATAGACCCTCACTGGCAGAGAATGTGACAGACTCTCACGGCAGAGAATCTGGAATCATCATTCCTCTTTCTACATTGATGCTAAGAGGAGCAGCCTACCAGGCTCCCACTTACACTGCACCTCTTTTTTCTGACTTACAGCAAGGAAAGTCAGATATTACAAATCCCCTGGCACAGCCCGAGTAACGCTGACCCTGCATGGATGCCACTTTTACACCACAGGAAAACCCATGTAACCACGGGAAAAACCATGTAACAGCCAAGAGGAAACAAAGAGCACTCAAGAAATATTTCCTAAGTTCAGGGACTCATTCTTCTCAGACATCCTTCTGCAGTTTGACTTTGTGTAAAAGCATGGCAGAAATGATCTTCATCTTTAGCCCCATATTCCCACAACCTTTTCTGCCATGAGCAACACACATCAGAGAACATAAAAAATATCTGCACCTAACCTGCCACATGGAAGTTGTGGGACTTTTGGCCAGTGGCAAAAAGAGTAACAGCTGGAGGTGAAAACAACAGGAGAAGCATCTGGCCAAACTGGCCGCACAGAGCGTTAAGAGCTCCCTGCTGAACTTCACTGCTACTGAAAGTAACGTAGAAAACAGAAGTTCAGCCAAGAGACAGTGCAGCTGCTCCACCAGTCCCCAGACTAGAAACTGCATGAGTCTGCAGCTTCATCTACTCTACAACAGCAGTCATTTGCAGATAGCAATCTACTTGAGTGTATATCCACAGCTCAAAATTCAGGTAAACTTGCAAAGACAAATACTTCTAACAATAACTCATTAAACACTTGTGGGGTTGGATTTGTGTTGCATTTCAAACCATAAACTTAACAGAATGCAGATACATGACTCCTGAAGATCTATGGAATAGTTTTCAATTACTATAAAATTATCAGTGGAAGTGTTTGACACCTCACCATCATTGTGATAAGCTCTCTCCCACTGCTATCCTCTAATGGAGATCTACATTCTTCTGTTGACTCCACTTACATTTAAAAGACAGGGACGACTATGCACCTGGGCTTACAAAACTCCACAACCAGAAATGGCTCCTTAAGTTCCATCTAGACTTTTGAAGAAATTTGAAAGAATTTTGAAAGAATTCCCAAACTCTATAGTAAACTGCAGCAAAGCCTGCATTAACTTAGGGGCAAAAAGTGTCTTCTGCACAACAGCACCATAACATTAAATATCAAAATAACACAAACAGTTATGAGAATTTAATTAATCTGTACTCAGATAACCCTTCCCTCTTCCCTCCATCTCTACAAAAACTCAATTAGCTAGTGCAAAGGTCAATTTTCTACTTTGCAATATAAAGCACTTCTCAGTAGCTCCTGAAGAGACAAAAACACTGATTTTCAGAAAAATACTGACAATGAACTACAGGCTACTGGAGTAGAAAAACTTTACCCATGTCTGACAATTGTGGAATAACACATGTTCAAAAAGGATTTTTTACAATATGTTTTTCATGCAACTTACTTGAAGTTTTGCTAGCTGAGCTGTCCGAGACACTATTTTGTTGTAGGGGTCAACAATTTTGACTCTAATTCTAAAAAAGAAGAGAAATTTATTTATAGCAGTGTTAATAAATAGCGTTATAGAACATAAGAATTTATACTTTCTAATTACATGATGAATGTCATACCTATCAACAGTGCTTTGTAGAGCACCAATTCTAGTTTGCATCATTTGGAGGACACCTGCAAAATAAAGCAGATTTTTTTACATGGAACACTCATCAATTATAGAAAGAGTTTTTCTTCAAATCATAGTAACTACTGCAGACTATTTTAGCATAAACCAAAAAAGTTTCCCCCTTTATAACAAAGCATCAGAGAGACCAAAATTAATAAGCATGTTGGGAAATAAACTGAGCAGGTAATAGGTCACCTACTGAATGTTATGGAAAATGTATTGGTAGAGAACATAAACCCACAGAAGAAACATCACTCCAAAATCCATCATTTGTGAAGTTCAAAATAATATTTAGAGGATGCTATTTTCTAAGAGAATGATGATCAGGAATGCAGTTCAAATGATATAACCTGGTATAAACACCTGAATGTGATATACAAAAATGACACAACCTATTTAACACTATTTATTTAACATAGTGATTAGACAGTTCAGAGAAACCAAAGGACAAAGAGGACTAAGAAGACGAACAATTCTATTTCAAGGTTTTCTTCCTGGGCATAAGCATCTTTAGCAGAAAGTAAGGTTTCAATGTCACTGTAAGGTCATCTAATTTAGATTACAAACAGAGCAAACTACCCTAATCATGTTTGTTCCACATTAGTTTGGCAAAGCAGCACAAGGAAAGCTGACAAGCATGCCTATTCTTTTCTTGGTAAATTGCAAACAAAGTAGTAGGGGACAGGAGTCATTTTTGCCATACAGAATCAGCCTGCTGAGAATTTAATTAGGTTAGACAAACCCAGGCCTATGAAATTATTTTTGTTCCAGTTACTGTTAGCATTCTAAAACATACTACATTTTTGTAAAGCCCTGTTTAGAAGCATGCCATTGTTAAATTAGATAAAACTACAGCATGATACAGTAAGATGGAAGACAAACAAAACTACTGCTAACAGTTATATTCAGGTTGTCCTGTACCGTGACTATACCTCACTCATTTTGTAAATATGTAAATTCCTATCTTCTCCATATTTCAGAAGTATTAACTTAGCTTAGTGACAGGCTCGCAGGTTCTCTGTTCTTTAGACATGGTGCAGCAGGCAACAGATCATGAGGATGAAAATACAAGATACAGTTGAAAAGCTGACAGAATAGGCTGCATTGTCTACTCTGCATTGCAATAATGGGGGAGGGCCAGTGGCATAACATTGCTGCATCTATGGCTGTAATATTGCTATTGAGCATACAGCAGCCCTCTTCCCAGAGGACAGAATAAGGATGGGTGAAAAGGCACTCTCCCCTCTCCACCTGCTGTGGAAGATACAGGATGATACAATTGACATCGGATAACAGGTAGCTCAAGATACCTATTGAAGTACCTATAGACAGAAAAGAGTATGTAGACCAGGGCTGTGTACCATTAAAAAAAGTGCACAGGCCTCAAAAAGAAAGGACTCTAGAAGCTTTTTTCATATTGGGTGTACCAATTTGAAATGTTTAATGAGATTCATTTTCACACATCCAAATGACTATGCATGCTGTGAATTAGCTCCATAATCTTCACTTGCTAACTTTTCTTGACAAATATACCAAGAGCTATGCATTTCTAACTTCACAATTAAAAAATCTGTTGGCATTTATCTTTTCTTTTTCTTATGAATCTTGACTCAGTGTTTCCTTTAAGAGCATAACCCTAAGTAAATGGAAAAATTTCAACAACTTTGAGGTGAATTGAATTTTAATTTTACTTTGCAGTATTAGTTGCATGTATTAAAACATGCATTATTTACCACACCGGCCTTATAGAAATGTTTCCTAACTGAGCAGTTGTTTTGAAGTACATCATTCTTTCCTCAGAGCAATTTTAGGAAGGAATGCCTTCAGAAACAACCATAATTTCAGAAAACAGAATTCTACTGAGAACAAATTGCTGAAGATTGTTACTGGGAGGTACTTATCAGTCACAAGATTGACTACAGATTCCTGTCTTCTTATTTGGAGAATGAACACATATTTCAGTCTTCTATGCTTGATTCTCCAACAGTTTAAAAAGTTATTCAGGAGCTACCATTGCTAGATTAAATAGCCATTTCTTTAATTTTACAGCTATATGCAATTACTGACACAAAACAGTGTATCCAAGCAGTTCCAAAGACTAAGGATATACTGTAACTACCAGTAACCAGAAACTCTGGTTATGCCAAAACCTGAAAGCAGAAAAAGGAACAGAGATTAATTACTTATCAAGTTACAAAGGGGAAAAGGGGACGTACTATAGACATTCCAGCATGTTACGGAGGTAAGTATCTGTCTGCACAAAAACACCCCACAAAACCAAGCAAACTAAGCCCTATGACATTCTCAGCAAAGTGACAAAGAGCAGAATGGCAGGTTTAATGAGCTCCTGGTACGAGAACAATATAATGCAACCATTTTCTATACAGATTCAATGGTTCCTAAGTAAGGCCTTTGAAAATCAGCAGTTTATGTTAAAATGCACATCTCGAACAGTGGAATAAAACAAAGGTATGTATTTAACTTAGTAGCCCATTAATAAGAAAAAATATCTCAACACGGTTTAGATTATGTGTTAATAGCCTCTTTGGTTAAGATGTGCAAACTACGCAACACATGAATATACAATATAAAATTGGTGCTTATGGCAACAGATACCTGCCAATGTTGCAACAAAATAAGGTTTATTTAGAAAAATACATTAAAAGGTCAAAAAAGGCTTTATTGCTAAAGTTGCGCAGAACATTATCAAAATACATTTTTCCTTGAAGCAGCTACTCCAGAGACATATCAGCCAAATCTTCTCCCTGGAGCTCCATCTACTGACGTAAAAAAAAAAACCCAAAAAACTGCCACATGTTACAGCTCGGAAAGCAGATTTGGAGCTTTAACATTTGGGGCCAAAGCTGGCAGTGAATGATGTTCCCTGCACAGATTCTACAAGTGCTTCCTCCACTGCAAGAATAGCCAGCATAATATAACAATATTTACCTTCCAGGGATTCAATTCCAGTTGCTTGGGCCAACAGATCTTCATGTCTTGCAACAACCTTAAAAAACAATATAGAAATCAATAGAGAAAAATGAGGACATAAGCCTAAAAGAAGTATTAAATATAACACCATCATTCCTACATTAGGCATTTAAGTATCAGCATCCCTGCATTAGCCAGATACAGGAAAAAGCAGGCACATCTTACAGGAGAAAGGGTTTTCAGAACACAAGGTGTTCTAATTCACAAAACCAGCAAGCTCAGAATGAGAAGAGGGTCCGTAACTGCAGCAGAACTGACATCTTAATTAAAGCCAGCAGAGCAATCAGATTTCAACACACCCTCATATTTAACAATAATTGTAAATGTGAATTTATGGTGTAATCACACCATAATAACGTACATTAACTTTTTTTTCTTATTATGACATTTATAAACTAGTTCCCAAAGAGCTTACCAACTGAGGCAGGGGGAGGGAGAAAGCAGGTTTTGAAACTACACACAAACTTAGCAATTGTTCTCATTGCAAGGTCTACCGTGGATTTATGGTTTCTGCATAGGAAAAGTCTTCCTCTACCAAAACTCAAAAGCCTTTCTGAAGGTCTGTTAACATAGGTTACATTTGCCTAGCTAAAGGTAAGTCTTAGGGCTTGCGCTACTCTTCAGCACAGGATGTAAGGGTGCAAGTTCGCCCTATCTTCCCACAATGCCATCCTGAAACATGGCCTCAAGTGTTTATGATGGTTGACACAATCATTTGGAAAGAGTCTTCCTTCTTACAAGGAAGATTAAAACAGCATACAGTGCTAGACTACAGAAACTGAAACAGTACATGGCTTCCTGGTACGAGTGTTAAGTGTGGGCTTAACTGAGTTGTCAAACTCACTACTGGTTTAGCCACAAGTTGTACCTTTAGTAACTGCTTGCAGAGGACACTGGGCAATTTCACAAGCTACAAGCTCATAAGATTACTAAGTTTTTGACCAGTTTATATCGATCACTCCAGAGT
Source organism: Gymnorhina tibicen (assembly GCA_013399875.1). Taxonomy (NCBI): domain Eukaryota; kingdom Metazoa; phylum Chordata; class Aves; order Passeriformes; family Artamidae; genus Gymnorhina; species Gymnorhina tibicen. Next base: position 2,330,691 of record VXAZ01001116.1, on the reverse strand, counting down.
AACAGGTATGCTTTAAACTTACTTGTAAATGCAGTTCTTTATCCAACTGACTAATACCTTGAGCAAGTTTTGCCAGTTGTTCAGCTATCACAGCCTGATGGATGGACTGGGAAGTGTAAGCTTTCACATCAAAGTCTTCTCTGAAGAAGTCAGCATAACATTCTGAAAAAGGATTTAGAGTCTATATTCATGCTTCAGAAGAATTAAATAATATTTATAGCCCTACAGTGTACAGTTCTCTGACGTTCAATTTCTTCAACATAACAGTGAATGTTCTCTACATCACATAGTACAAACGTTAGAAGAGACCACTATCATGAGAAACAAGTTTGGAACTGGTAATTGGGGTTGGTGTTTGGTTTGGGGTTTTTCTGGCAAATGGTAATAAAGACTCATGTTTCTTTATTCCCCACAACCTTCTCTTGAACCGAATACACTAAAAAGTGCATACCTTATTTTTTCAAACTTTACAGTGTAACCAGGGTGAAGTTGTTGAGCCTGTACCCATAACCAAACATCAGTCAGCTGCAGATCACTGACAAGTGGCATAAGACAAAATTTCATGAAGTCATACCAGATTTCGACAACAGTGAGTTTATACAACAATAAAGAAATGATACTGCAGTGATGACTCTAAATCAATCAAGACCAGAGTTCCCAGACAGCACCTTCAGCAGCACTCAACCGAGCACCTTCGCCTCTCCTTCTTTCCAGTGCAATTTTTTTTCCTTCGGGAGCAAGCGAGCCCGGGCACACTCCATCCCGCAGCGCCGCAGACCCTCGGCCGCGATACCTCCCCCCCGCCGGGGCACTCGCTCCTGCGCCCAAACTTCCCCGGACTCGCCAGCGCGGGGCTTCCCCTCCCG